>VDFB02235020.1:0-42029 GCA_007258455.2 Sequoia sempervirens | reverse complement strand
TTATTATTATCATTATTATCTATGGATTTATTTTAGTAAAAAATCAAGATTTAATTACCTTTTCCTACCAAAGATCTCAAAATTTATGGAAACATATTTATACTAAATCTTGGATTTGAAATTGGAAGGTTAGTCTTTTATATTAAAATATATTAATAAGAATTATGACATTATTTAATAATAAAGTATGTGAGCTTTGTTATTTAATAATAATATAATTAGATTGAAATATGTTAGAAAATTTAGAAATTTATTAATAGTAAAATTTAATGAGTTGATAATCTTATCAAATAATTATTTAGTCTCACTCCAAGATTTTTTTTTAAAGAATATGTTAGAAGTTTAAAATCCTGTTAAACTTGAATTCAATTATTAAAATAAGAAGGCTCAAAAAATCTCATCCATAAATCAAATAACTTGATTTTTATATTAAAAGTAATAATTCAACAAACTTTCCTCTATAAATCAAATTACAATAAAAATCTAAAACTACCTCTAGATTTAAAGCAATAAAACAAAATCTTGATTTATTTATTTAAAAATAATTATTTAATTATTTATTTTCACAAAGTTGAGATTAGAAGTCTTAGTAAATAGTTGATTTTAATTAGTAAGATCCTATGTCTTGAATTTCTCTAGAGAATTAATAAACTCATAAATTGTACATGCAATGATTAATTATATTCACTTCCAAACTTATTTAAATTATTAAAATGAACTTATTTCTTATGGAATTTCAAAGCAAATAAAATAAGTTTTAGATTTTCACATAATATTATTTGGTTTAAATTTCAATTAGTGTTAGTCAAATACACCTTTAAAAAGAGAAATTTATTTTACAAAGAAAAGTTGTAATTTATTCCAAATGCTTAGCAATGCTTAAGTTTAGGTAAGTTCATTTAGTTAAATTTATTGGTGGTAAATATGTTCAAATAATTAGCTCAATAAAGTCTATATTTCATAATGATTTATTTCTAAAAATAGATAAATATAAATATATATATATATATATAGTTAATAGCTGAAGAATAAATTTGTCCAAAATAACTAAAAGAAAGTAAAGATTATTTTATTTTATTTTATGAGTGGATGGTATTAGATAGTACTTAGTAATAACTTATAAGTTATATTGCTGGCGTTTTTAATAATTAATACAATTTATTTTTTATTTTCAAGGAAATTAGTAACAAAGGGATTTTATATTTGCAAAATTAGGTTTCAAGAAATAAAATGTGATTTATGAAAGGTAATTGAAATTAGTCAAACCTATTAGGAAATCTTGGTGTATGCTAATCATAATAGTCTATTGATACTAATCTAGATCATTCGTGAGAAAATGTGGTAATATAAATTCCTTACTTGAAACTTTTTAGGGGAAGATTTAAGAAACAATGGATCACATTTATAACTCGTAGGATCCTATAGTTTCCTTGGTGCATATTGAATTCTTAATTGAATAGTTATGAGTTTGAAGGTATATTTGATAAGGATTAAATTAGTTGGGTATAGTAATAATAGGATTATAAACTTAAGATTATGTAATCATCATATGCCCTCACCTCACCCTTGAGGATCTTGGTGATAAAAATAAAATGATAACTAATCCTTGGATTTAATTTAACTCTAATTCTTTTTAATTCTATGCAATACTTCTTTTTACAAGGTTAATTACTATATAATTTCAAAGTGTTAGGTATGGGTTTAATCCATTTTTAAAATATGCATATTAGAATTAGTATTCATTTCCAAGCGAATAAAGCATTAGTAAAATTAAGATTTGCAAAGTAAATTTTCAAGTGTTAGAATGGTTCAAATATATCAATAATAGTTAAAGGTAGCAATTTGATAGATTAAAATAAGCTATTTTCAAGTAGTTAATGTTTGCTAAAACCACTTTTTAAAGTTAAAGTAAATACAAAATTTATTTTAAAATGTTTAGAATAGTTTATGTTTTTCTAAAAAAGAATTAAGTATTTATTTATGAAAAAATGATGCTTAGAGTACTTTTAAGAAATTCTCGAAGTATTTAAATAGTTTAAGTTTATTTTGTAAAGACAAGTGATATTAGTTAATATGGATAATTAAAGAAAGGAGTTTAGAAAGGTAACTTTAGTTCATTAATATAGTTTATTTTCTATGATTAGTATTGGATAAATTCACTTTCAATAACATTAGCAAATAATAGTTGTTTAGTTTAATTCCAAAAGTAATTGTTTTATTCATTTAGGGAAATAAAATTAGATAAGTTTATCTATGTGCTTATTTACTTTCATTATTTAATTTTATGTAAGTGGTATGACTTTTATTTTGTGTTAGATAGAAAACCTTAAACAAGATTTGAAACTAAAACCAGCAGCGTTCGGTATCAGCGGTTCCTCTGGCTCACGTTTACGGGTAATGCCATCACGCTTGAGCTACTGCATCCATAGGCTAACACAGCTGCAACAACGGCATCTGTGGCACCGTCCCTTTAAATTGCCGAGGAGAAATAAGGAACACCATGTTAATAAAATCCAAGAAATGGGTAATCTCTCTCAGATCGATAATCTAATAAGATAATTTTAAATGAACGAAAATTCACTAGTCCAAACCTAGTAAACCCCATTATAGGGTTCAATGGAATTTTTTTAATATATTGTTATGATAATTAAACGTAATTTTATCTCAAATGGGTTCAAGGGAGACGTTATTTCGGAACTAGGATTTGGATGTTTAGGAAACAAGTAATAGTCATGGAGACTACTTACTTATATTTTATTGCTTCCCTTCGTGGGTAGCAATCGTAGAGGAACTGTCTAGGGAAAATGAAAATCCCTAGAAAGGGTTGCGTACCCACAAAACAGTTCACATCAAACATAGATTAGAAAACAGAACTACATATTTTACGCCTTGATCCCGTTTGGAAGCAGGGTATGTAGGCAGTCTGGGAAACGAAGAATGCTCCCATTACCTAAGGCATTCGAGGATAGGGCTTAGGGAAGTTTAAGATAATGATAAATTAAAATATATATTTCAAGAGAATCACTTGGTCAAAAGGGACTATAAATATCAAACATAAAGATAAGATTAAAAAATGTTCCTTGTATACTCAAAAGGAATCCCGGATGGATTCGCTTGACTCCCTGAGGCCATAGGCTAAATTCTGAGGCATGACTCAAGCTACATATTTATTTTAACATACTCCTAAGGACGACGACCTCGGTGCACTTCTAAGGGAAGTGTAGTCTTTAGTAAGTGACTTAGGCCCCGAATGGTCCCAATGAGTCTAAGTCTCTAGCCAAAGCACATTCCTATCCTTTATGGATAGATGCCTACCCTGTTTGGGTAGATGCCTATCCCTAATGGATAGATGAATTCTTGTCCCTTATGGACAAATTCCTAACCTGTATGGTTGGATGCCTGTCCCGGATGGATGGATGCCTATCCCGTATGGATAGAAGTACCTGAGTATCCAAGTGAATGAACACATAATAAGGTAGTAAAAAAAAAAAACTAGTGGTAATTTTTGGGTTATTAGTTTGGGTTATTACACCATGGAAAGGCATTGCATATCGACCACTCAGAACGGTGAAGGTGGGACGATGGCCCACAGAAAATGGTCTACACCATTGGGTCTGCAAGGAGCCTTGCAATAATTTTTTTATTCATGCTTGGCCAAATGGAAGTAGCGAGGTTGGGCCCCACATAGCAGGAAGCAAGGTTGTCTTGGTAGCTTAGAAATAGTGACGTTGAGGCAATTGCCCGCAAGCGACCACCTGCATCAAGTTTTTCTTACTTAGCATTTTTCAATTTGTTTGGGGAAAACTGGGTATTAGGGTCCATCAAGCGGAAGGCCGAAGGTCATTTGACATTTTGAAATGGTGGTCAAGGGGCAACGGCAACCCACATCACTGGGTCCACAAGCATAGACTTAACCACTTTTTTCTTTTGAGCTTAGATGGAAACAGCTAGGGCAAGGCCCGCCTAGCGGAAGGATGGTCTCTTGAGGCCATTTGAAATGGAAAACTCACGACAGAGGCCCATGGATGGAATTCTACCATGGGTACCCTACAGGGGTCAATACTTAGTCATTTTTGGCATAAAGTGTTGGACAAAGACAGTCAAGGTGGGGCCTGCCTAGCAAAAGGAACTCAAGACTTCACCATTGGAAATAAATTATTCAAATGGTGGAAAAGCAATGACCAAATCCTACATAAGATCTTCCACTGAAAATTTTTGCATTTAGTTTGTTCAACGGATAGAAGTGTCATGAGACCCGCAAGGCAGGAGGCTAGAGTCAAATAGTCATCCAAAAATTGTGAAGCATAAAGGGCGGCCCACATGCGGAAACCCACATTTGTAGACCCACAACCTTGAAAGTACCTGTCTAGGTTTTGATTCTTTGTTTAAGTTTAAAACATGACATAAAATTGTGGGCATCTTCCCATATGGGCAGGTTCGAGAAAGGGCATGATTTCCCTAGTTCAAGAACAACGATGGGGGCTTCAATTTTTGCAAGCCTTTAACAAGCCGATTTTCAAAGGGTTTTCAAATTTTAAGACATGGGTTTTGTTCTCCATTCAATTTTCTTTCTAATTTTAGAAGTTTTTCCTCTTAATATATTAATGAGTCTACAAAAATGAAGGAAAAAAATGAAACGGGGCTGCGACAGAGGTCCTACCTGGCAGATCTGCAATAATTCAATGAAGACAGTGTAAGTGATGATACTTCAAATAGTAGCGAGATCATGTGATGTGTGTGCTATAGGCACAATAGGTTCCCTATTATTTAATTTATGACTCATGCTATCAAGATCATTCTCTTACCAGCCCTTAAGTCCTAATGATACCAGTCGGTGCCCATGGTCATTCTAAATTGTTGTCATTATTTTTAGCGTTGAAATATTTTGTGAAAATTTTCCTAAGTCTATGATCAGATTTTAATATGTACCTTGGGGTCTTAATCCATGTCTTCATGCCCCCAACCAATGTCACCCTATTAATGGCCCTCTTTTAAAAAATAACATTTGTGGCATGTGTAAATTTTGGTTACAAAATGACCATTCTATCATCACAGGAAAATCTTGACCATTCCCCATGCATCCACTTTGTTTCATTCTTCATTAAAATATTCATGCGAGCATGCAGGAAATTGCCACATGTCATGTTAGGTGGTAGTACCATTTCTTCCAAAGGGTCAGTAAGTGGAGCTTTGAGAAATATCAATGACCGATATCACAACACATGTCTTCATCTGGGTCATTCCCCACATGCCCATTTGTTCTATTTATTGAGGTGAAGTAATCAGATGGGCTAGTGGGCATTGGACATGGGTTTCCTTTATGAGGTGGGCCCAAAATATTTTGGTGATTGGTGAACAATATCAAAGGTAAATCTATAGTGGTTGTTGGGTGACGTGGAAAAATATCCATTGCTCCCCACCACCCCATCTGATTTTATTTCATTCTTATAAAATGTCACAAGCTAGTGAGCAAAGTGAAACCTATTGAGTCATGGAGATACCCACCATACTTTGTACATCAAAAAATATTTATAAGAAAAGAGATCAATGGTTGATGGCAAATGACGTGGGTCAATCCTTACCACTCCATGCCATCTCATAAGGGGCCCACTTGTATCTCCCATTTCTCAGTGGGTTAGTGAGCAACTCCCACGTGGAATATTAGTGGAGACAAAGTACTACTAAAACTTGGCCAACAATACACTAAGATTAAAACTAATGCCATATTAGAGTTGGTTTCTTTTGGCACATGTTTGAGATTTTGGAAATGCTTTATGATTGCGTCCATCAATTCTGTTAGATGCTAGTACATGTAGGAAGGTGAAATTGAAGTAAGGTTGAGTATAGGCTAATATTTTGAGGTTAAATAATGATCGCTCCCCACTATCTTGTTGTGATGAGCTACAAGTAAATTAATTCCCATGGGTGAGTGGGTAAATATTACATGACATGTTTTATCAAATGCTAAGTATGTGATTAATTTTGCAAGCTGAGTGGGTTTCTATCCACTTGGGTTTTTTCTGATTATAGAAAGGCATCAAGTACATGTGCAATTAATTTAATCATAATTAATCATTTTGATTGATTAACCATTGATTAGTCTCAATGTGTGATCAATGGCTGAGGTTCAAAAATCAAAGTAGTTGATTATCACCTCTCTCACACAAGCTTTCTTGGAATGTTAATGCAAGCACTCTCCAATTTCTCTATTTAATGAAGATTTCTTATTTTTTATTCTCACCATTTTGATGTATTCATAATTTGAGAGTCTGAGTAGGAGTGTGTGGAGTTTTTCTTAGTAATTGTAGAGTTTGAGATAGTTTTTCTTGAGTTGATAAAGTTCATACGATCTTGATAGTGTCTTTGTCTTGTGTAGTTACTCTATTCAAAATGGATAAGTTAAGTGTGTCTGTCAGCCCACTCTGAAGGTCTAGGAGACTCAATCCCCTTGATTCTCAAAGCGACACTCCCAAGAATGAATAGGATATCCCTGAGGTTCCTGTAACTTTGAGGAATAAAAAGCAAGTTGGTAAGAAATCAGTGTGGAACATTGTCAAGTGTGCCTATCATCTGAGAAGCAAAATTATTTAGGAGGAAATGGTTAAAGGTAATGGGAAGAAGTGTGATAGGCCTGAGAGGGAGGAAACAGGGAAGAACAAATACCACCAATATTATTTGAGCAAGCATCATAATCCCATTGAAGACTCAGATGATCCCTCAGATAGTGGGATTGAGATTGATTAAGGTTACCGCTTGTATCTTATGGCCATGACTGAATTGGAAAATTCAGATGATGAGGTGATGAAAGTTTCCCCAATTTCAATAAGGACACCAATTGGGCGTACTTTGCTACTGAAAAATCAACATAGCACCTCATTTTCTTTTTAAGCTAGTGGTTGGTTATTGGTCCTTTGTGTTGATTCAGTTCCTTTTGGTTTCTATGCTTTTGGTGTTGATGGTGTCTTATTTGGGTTTGGTGTGGACATAAAAGTTTTGATGCTACGACAATGATTCCTTTTGGAAGGCTAGTGGGTCTTCTCCAAATAACAGTTTTTGGAATTTTTCTTTCCCCTATCCTACAAATGATTATTTATAACTATCTAAGGAATATTTCACATTATGGTGAAATTAGTTTTGAAATGAAATTGAAATGTAATGTGTAATTCAGCTAGAGGCTTGTTGCGCCCTTGTTCTATAAAAGTGATTTCAAGGCTAATTACAAAGGGGGTAAATGAGCAATTTTGTTTGAAGGGGTTACACAGAAATAGAAAAGAATACTACACTTTCCGATTGTATGTTTTAGGAATGAAGCCAGTCAATATGTACATGGTTCTTTGATAATGATAATGATAATATATATAATAGAGTAGTAAAAGTCTCTATAGTTTTCTTTCCTATGTACTGGTTTTACAAACTATGAATAATATAATCAATGGTTATCTTATTTGTCTCTGTTGGGTTTTGATGGATGTACTACTCTATTCTTGTTCATTAATTCAATGAATGGATGTAAATGCTTGATTATAATAGTAGGTTTGTAATAAGTCATGTATGAGGATGTTTTTAAGAAGTGAATATTTGAGATGTTAAGTGGGAATACTGTAATATAATTTTTTCAAGTCTTTGGGTATTCTCATGTGGGTATTAGGATTAACTCCATTCCAAGAATATGGCACTGGTTTAAGTAATGTAATTATATTGCAATTGTGATGGCCAATTCAACAACTGATCAAAAAATTAAAATTAATTTGTACTTATCAATCTTATTGTGTGTGTGTGATAAATTTAATGAATTACATTTTTTCTTGTTTGAGTTAGACACTACCATGAAGGTAATCCAAACCTTTAGGGTGTTGGGTATTTTAAAAAAATTAAGGAGAAGCTTCTGTGTATGTTGTGTTTGATTCCTAGACACACTGGTATTTATAAACACGATGTTGGAATTACCCTCCCGAGTTTCACAAAGTCCAAGGTGTAGGGGAGAAATGGTTACATATCAAATATCCCATTTGTTGGCCACTAACTTTGAATATTCTTAAGCAAAAGGGTTGGCTACCCTTTAGAGGATTTCAAGGTTCTACTAGAAAAGGATCCAATAGAAATGGTGACTCTACTAGGGAAAAACTTGATAAAAGTCTGATAGAAGATAATCTTTCCTTAAAGAGTCAAATATTTGTTAAAAAATTATATTATCAGGCCTACCTTTGTGTTAATGAGTCAATCCTCTGAGATGTTGAAGGATTTTGATGTATATCCTTTGAAGAATTGTTAATGTTGTCAAGATCTACTACAAGTCCATGCATCATCTTAGAATTTCTCACTAGGAGTGGGTGGCATCTTTGAAAACCTTTGTATCAGTATGAGTTGTTTGAGAGACTCTAGTAAAATGGAATGAAAGGTTGTTGGAGACAAAATAAGAAAATTATAGAGAACTTATGTGTTACTCTATTGATTAAGAAATCTTAAAAGTGAAATCAACTGGTGAAAGAAACTTCATATTGTTGAAGTTTTTCCTCTAGAAAGGATTGTGACTCTATGCAAAGAACTAGATGAAGACATGAGGAAAGCTACAGATCTACACGATTTTCTAGTCAAAATCACAGCTTAGAACAACTATAGTATCTCCAGGTATTTTCCCATGTTTTGGTTTTCAAGAAAACATAAATCCATGTGAAAACCATATTGAAATGATTTGGTGAGAAATTTTGCTTCCCTATTATGTGAATTAAGCAAAAATAGAGGGAATGGTAATCATTTTACATACTTCCAATGTGAAATTTTTAATATCTAAGTTGGGTTGAAGAAGTATGCTTATCTTTGAAATCTTCCTTTTAGAAAGCTTTCAAGCATAAGTGAGTTTGAGCTATGCATTTTAAAATCATGATTAAATAAAGGAATAATGCAGTGGATAATCAACTATGAAGTTGATATTTAAGGACTAAATAAGGATAAAAGAGAGATGTATCATTCCCCTGCATCACTTGGTAGAACATCAAGTAACAATATGTAGGGTGTGCAACCTTTATCATGCCATCAAAGTAAATTATCTATTGAGAGATATAAGCCATTAAGTTTTAGTGGTATTCAAGGTTTCCCTAAAAAGATTCCTGATGATATTAGGAAACATTTTCCTAGGTTGACAGGGTTAAATTCTGAGTCAGCTTCCAAACATCTAAATATATTAATGGATTCAATGGGTGATTTTGAGATAGATCATGAAGATGTTGTCTTGAAGCTTTTTGCTCAGTCTTTAAAAGAAAATGCCAGACTGGTTCTCATATTTACCAGCATGTTCTGTAGCTTCATTGGATGACTTCATGATAACATTTGTGCAAACATTTGGTGAAGGGATTAGTCCAAATGTGATAAGAAAAAGATTTATGGAAATCCAAAAGGATGAAGATGAGTTGGTTCCTTCCTTTATGAAAGCAGTAAAAGATATTCCTGAACACTTCAGACCTAATGATGCAGAATGTTTGATTATGCATCTAGGTGCATTTGATAATGAGATGAGATATTTGATAAAGGATAAGGAACCTAAGACATTATAGTAGGCATATCACACTACTGTGGATATTGAAAACACTATAAAATACTCAATGATGAGAGGATATGTGGCTAGAAGTGTTTTTTGTTTAGGTACACATCATATAAATGAAATAAATAAGGATGAAAAGGATGATCAATGTGATGATGTTTTTAATTCCTCATCTTTTTCACCCTCACATGTTAGTCATGGGTAGATTTAGGATGGACTTCAACAAATTTTAAGTAATGATGATCAAGTGTTGTTAGTTCAAAAACTAACTAGCATGAAGAGACATGAGGGGGAATTTCCATATGAGTTGTTAGCAAGGTTCTTAGATGCGTTGCTAGAAATTCTTAAAAGGTTACAACCTGAAGATTCAATATGCATTGACATATTCTTTGGAATTTTTGAGCTAGGGCTTAGTGCCTTACCCAAGGAATTGAAACCTTAGGATTTTGATTAGATAATTAGTTGGATTAGAATTGCTGAGGAGGCTAAGTATGATTATATACAAAGAATGACCTCTCAAGCTCACAGTGTTGATTGCCTTGTCAAAGATCAAATGTCTATCTAAGCAATGGATAAGGATGTTTCAAAAGATGAATGTTTGTGTAGGAGTGTAGATAATGACAATGTTGTGCTTACAAGTACTATTGATGTACCTTTGAAGGTTGATAACCAAGACAATAAAGTTGAGAATTATGTTTATTTTTATGAGGAATATGAATATTTTAGTGAGGATGACCTAGAAACATTTTTCTTGACAATAAGAAATAACAATAATGATGCTCATGAGTTTTTTCGCTTACATTTCAAAAAACAAATCCCATGTGATGGATATTAGGAATGCAATCCATTAGCATCAAAACTAGAATATCTTGGCAATGTGATTGGTGATGAATTTGAAGGTAAGAATGTTTGTGACCAACATATTGAGTCTGAATTCAATATTAAAAATGATGGTATTAAAGATGTTAGACATTAGGTTCATGTTCTAGAAAGCTTGTATTAAATAGAAATAGGATGTACAAGTTTTATGATAGAGATGGACATGATTGTTTTCAACAAAAATTTTGTTGAGGAGGAAAATGAAAAAATATACTCAATTGAACATAAGGAATGTTCAAATTGCAACCAATCCTGCACACATGAGTCAACATACCTATCAATTTATGGTACATTTGAATAGCATACTACTGATCATATCAATCCTGGACTAGTTGATTTGTCCTTTGAAGCATTTTGTTTCAAGTTGAGCAATAATTGGAAGGGAGGATTAGACTGTGTTAATGAACCTAAAATAGAGATATTTTTTGATGCCTTTGATGGTATAAATAATGCTTTTTGTGGAAGTGACCATGATCTAAATAAAAGTGATAATTCTATGAGGATTGATGAATCACTTTCCCAGGGAAGTTTAGCATTTGGTAGCATAACTAGTTTATACTGCTCTGATGAACAAGAATACCAATTTGAAAAAAACCCTATGTATGAATATTTCTTGTTCATCCCACATAGTGAGTGTATTCTTGGTATGGAGTAGAAGATATATAGAAAGAACCCTGAAATAATTGAAATAGGAGTGCAACATCACTCAGAAGGGATAAGGTGTGTGTCCTTCAATGCTTATCTAGAAATAAATATGTATGATAATTTTTAATTTGATGATCAAATTGAATGTGATATCAGCCCTTATGGTGATAGTGATCAAGTGGATTATGAGTATTTCCAATTCCCTATCCTATTAGAAGATCACTTGCTAGGGTATGACTATGAATTGAACAAGACAAAATGCTACATTGAGTATGGATTCCAATTAGCATCTGATTATGGTTTCTAGTTGGACAGGGTTAATTATGATAGTACTAAGTTCATACATATGGCCATAGTAGTTGATTATAGAGACTACAACATGATTATTAGGTGGGTGATCTATAAGAATATTTGTAGCCTTGACATGATACAGACAATGGAAAAAAGGCTTATGACAAGGGAAAGTATCAACCCTAAGTTTAGTGGCCTAGGGCCACCAAGTAAAGTTGAATCCTAGTTGAATTATAGGGTGCATATTGAAAAATTTCACCTCAAAGGAAGGCTTCAAGTAGGATAGAGATTGAATCTCTTGGTTTAGGCTTTATAGCCTATGAAAATACTATACATATGTTGGTTGTTTTGGTCTGGTCTTCTTGCCTAGTCCAAGCAAGTCTTGGTTTTGTTTTTTGTTCCTGGTCTACTTCAACCTAAGATTTTTGGATCTCCAGCCTACAAGAGGAATTTGTCCCCAATAGGAGCCACTGATGGAACCCCTTGGAAAAAACATTATGTGGTTCCATTTTAAAATTTTGCAATATTTGTCTTAGACCCTCATTTTAGGCTTAGGGTGATGTTTTGTGTTGTCAAAGCCCTTTCAAATTAACCTTTGAGTCTAAAAACCCCAATTGGAATTTTATTTCATTGTTGACCTTCTAATGCAAGTTCCCTATTATTTAAGTTATGACATGTTATCAAGATCTTCTCGTACTGGCCCCTATGTCCCAATGATATCAGTTCATGCTCGTGGTTGTTCTAAATTGTTGTCATTATTTTTAGGGTTGAAATATTTTGTGAAAATTTACCTAAGTCTATGATTAGATTTTAATATTTACCTTGGGGTCTCAATCCATATCTTTATGCCCCCAACTATTGTCTACCCAGTAATGGACCTCTTTTAAAAACTAACATTTTTGGCTTGTGCAAATTTTGTTTATAAAATAATCATTCGATCATTGTAGGCTAATCTCAACCATTCCTCGTGTGCCCACTCTATTTCATTCTTCATTAAAATATTTGAGTGGTCTAGTGGGTGGTTACCATGTTTCATTTTAGCTGGTGGGACCATTTATTCCAAAGGGTTAGTAGGCAGAGCTTTCAGAAAGATCAACAATCAGTATCACAACACATGTCTTCATCTGGGTCATTCCCCATTTTCCTTTCCATTCTGTGTATTGAGGTAAAGTAATCACATGGGCTAGTGGGAATTGGACATGTGTTGCCTTTGTGAGGTGGGCCTGTTATCTTTTGGTGATCGATGAACAGTATCAAAGGGAAATCTATGGTGGTTGTTGGGTGATGTGGTCAAATCTCCACTGCTCCCTACCACCCCGTCCGATTTTATTTGATAGTTATAAAATGTCACATTCTAGTGGGAAAAGTGACACCTATTGCTTCATGGAGGGACCCACCAAAATTTGGATATGGAAAAATATTTATAAGAAAAGAGATCATCGGTTGATGATGGATGGCGTGGGTCAATCCTAACCGCTCCCTACCATCCTGTAAGGCGTCCACTTGTATCTCTCATTTCTCAATAGGTGAGTGGATGATTTCCATGTTGAATATTTTAAGGGCTCCAATGGACTTTAGTTGAGATAAATTAGTACAAAATTTTTTCCAAGACTGCACTAAGATTAAAACAAACACCATATTAGAGTTGGTTTCTTTTGGCATGTGTTTGAGATTTGGCAAATGTTTTTTGATTGTAGCCATCAATTTTGTCAGATGCTAGTACATGTACAAAGGTGAAATTGAAGTAAGGCTGAGTACAGGCTAATATTCTGAGGTTAAATGATGATCACTCCCTGCTGTCTTGTTGTGATGAACTGCAAGTAAATCAATTCCCACAGGTGAGTGAGTAAATATGACATGACATGTTTTATCAAATGCTAAGTATGTGATTAATTATGTAGGAAGAGTGGGTGTCTATCCACTTGGGTTTTTCTGATTAGGGAAAGGAATCAAGTGCATTCAATTAATTTTGTCATAATTAATCATTTTTCTTCATTATCTGTTGATTTGTCTCAATGTGTGATCAATAGATGAGGTTCACAAATCAAAGTAGCTAATTATTAGCTCTCTCACATAGGCTTTCTTGGAACATTAATTCAAGCACTCTCCAATTGCTTGATTTAATGAGTATTTCCTTTTTGTTATTCTCACCATTTGATGTCTTTGAAAGTTGAAAATATAAGTAGGAGCATGTGGATTTGTTCTTAGTAATTGCAGAATTTGAGATAGTTGTTCTTGAGTTCATAGAGTTCATATGTTGTTGGTAGTGCCTTTATCCCGTGTAGTTACTCTGCTGGAAATGGATAAACTAAGTGTGTATGTCAACCCAGTCTGATAGTCTAAGAGACTCAATCCCCTTGAGTTTCAAAGTGACACTCCCAAGAATGAATAGGATATCCCTGAAGTTTCCTTTAACTCTGAGGAAGAAAAGAAAAGTTCTTAATAAATCTGCACGGAACATTGTCAAGCGTGCCTATCATCTGAGAAGTAAAATTATTTAGGAGGAACTGGTTAAAGGTAAAGGGAAGAATTATGATAGGCATGAGAGGGAAGCAACAAGGAAGAAAAAATACCACCAAGCTTATTTGAGCAAGCATCATTCTCCCAATGAAGTCTTAGATGATCCCTCAAATAGTGGGACTGAGACTAATTCAGGTTACTACCAATATCTTATGGCCATGACTGAATTGGAAAATTTAGATGATGAGGTGGTGGAATTTTCCCCAATTTCAATAAGGACACAAAGCGGGCATACTTAATCTACTACTAACAAAGAAAAGTAGTACCTCATTTTATTTCTAAGCTAGTGCTTGGTTTTTTGTCCTTTGTGCTGATTTAGTTCCTTTTGGTTGGTCTATGCTTTTGGTGTTGATGGTGACATTTATGGGTTTTGTGAGGACATACAATTTTTGATATTGTCACAATGATGCCTTTTGGAAAGCTGGTGGGTCTTCTTCAACTAATAGTTTTTGGAATTTTTCTTTCCCATGTCCTACAAATGATTTCTTATAACTATTCGGGGAATATTTCACATTCTAGTTAAATTAGTGTTGAAATGAAAGTGAAATGTAATGTATAATTCAGCCCGATGCTTGTTGCTCCCTTGTTCTATAAAAGGGATTTCAAGGCTAATTACAGAGGTCAATGGGTAGTTTTCTTGGAAGGGGTCACACAAAAATAGAAAATAATATTGCACTTTTTGGTTGTATGTTTTAGGGATGAAGTCAGTCAATACGTACATGGTTCTTTGATAATGATAATGATAATATATATATAACAAAGTATTAAAAAGTCTCTATAGTTTTCTCTCCTATGTACTGGTTTTACAAACTATGAATAATATAATCAATGGTTATCTTATTTGTCTCTGTTGGTTTTTGATGGATGTACTGCTCTATTCTTGCTCATTAATTCAATGAATGGATGTATATTCTTGAGTATAAGAGTAGGTTTGTAATAAGTCATGTATGAGGATGTTAGTAAGAAGTGAATATTTGATATGTTAAGCGGGAATACTATAATGCAGTGTTTTAAAGACTTTGGGCATTGTCATGTATGAAAATTATTTTCAAATCATGTGGGTATTAGGATTGACTTTGTTCCAAGAATATTGCACTAGTTTAAGTAAGGTAATTATATTGCAATTGTGATGGTCAATTCAACAACTAATCACAAAATTAAAATCAATTTACTTATCAATCTTATTGTGGGTGTGTGTGAAATTTAATGAATTACATTATCTCTTGTTTTTGTTAGAAACTTCCATGAAGGTCATCCAAACCTTTAGGGTGCTAGGTATTTTAAAAAATTTAAGGAGAATCATATATGTACTTTGTGTTTGATTCCTAGACACACCTGTATTTATAAACACATTGTTGGGATCACCCTCCCAGGTTTCACAGAGCACAAAGTGAAGGGGAGAAATGGTTTCATATCAAATATCCCATGTGTTAGCCACTAACATTGAATATTCTTAAGCATAAGGGTTGGCTACCCTTTAGAGGATTTCAAGGTTCTACTAGAAAATGAACCAATAGCATGACCAACACAAAACCATTAGACACCTATAGGTTTTCTAAAAGCTTGAGACCAGTGATCATGTTCTAGACTCATGATACATGAACTCAAGCTTCTTCTCAAAATTCATAGGCCCCTGAAGAATGACCCAAGTATCCTTAGTGACATCATGAACTAATTTTTCCACCTTCTTTCCCTTCTTCTTCTACACATGACCCTTGTCTACCTCATCCACCAGCTACTTCCACTGGCTCTTCCTTATCTCATCCTAAAAAGCCTATAGAGTGAGGGTTGTATTCTTCACTATTTCTTTGGTATAGTTAGTGGTAACCGTCAAGCACTACATAGTCTTCTCCTAGTTCTGGTGTATGGCATCGATTTTCGTCAATAAATTCTTCTTTACTTCCTTAGAACCAACAATGGCCCAAAGATCATCCAACTCTTTTTCCCACCTTTCCTACCTATCAAAGGACCTAGCCAAGGAAGTTATCATGTCCTAATGTTTCTTATTCTCCACCTCCCCTAGCCACATGGCCTATTGTTCCAAAACCTTGCCCTCCAAGAATTGGATCATTTCTTTAGCAACTTAATCAATTACCCCAAAATCCATTTCATAATATCCTTTTGAACATTAATAGTCTATGAAATTTCATTTAATTTTTTGCTTAATGTTGTCTATGTGAATGAATGTATAAAAATTAAAAAAATATTAGAGGTAGACAAGATATTTCATTAAGTGCCATGAATTTTAAGGGTATTCATAATGTAAGTGATGACCCTCATGATGAAGATGAAATGACTTAACTCCTCCACATTAAGATAACAATGAATGGTAATAAGTTAAATGTTATGTGTTGATTCATGCTCATCATTTTTGTGTAATCTATGACTGGAAAAAATTACCTAGCAATTACAAACCACCATTATTGGGTACGTGTAGGATCATGATGGGCCAAAAAGTGGCGATATGATGGGTATGTGTAGGGTATGTGGCTAACGACTTTTTTTTACCCAAAATTGATGAAATGAAAAGGGTTTTTAAAGGAGATTCTCAAATTCCCATCAATATAAATTATGCTTTACTTTGAATTTAATAAATAATTATTATTCATTTTCTATTTGAATTACGACTAAAGCCCTGATTGATAGGCTGATTGAAGAACATCTATAGCTTTCAAATGGTATCACATTTTTTGAATCCAAAAAATGCATCACATTCTGTGCTTCACATACTATAGGATTAAAAAAAAAAATTGAATTTCATGAAGTTTTGACCAAGTTAAGATGGTCGATATACGAGTTTTTATATTTTTCAAAGTTGTAATAAAAAATAATAATTAATTATTTACTTGGAAAATAATTAGAAAAAATATGTACCACATCCGAACATGAGTCCTTCATTTATATCTAAAATATTTAAAAAATATTGTTTTATTTTATTGTGGTTAGGTGGTTTATTGCATAATTGCATTTTATTTTTTCCTAAAATTTAAGTACTACCCGCAATGAAATTTCAAATTTTCAATAAATTAGATTTTTAAAAAAACATAAACCTAGTAGTTTAGAAACTACATTCAATTTGCTACATATTTTATTGTTACATGTTTTTTAAATAATATAGATAACTTATTCAAATGTGTACGTCAAGTTGCCTCACTCTGATTTTTTTGATTTTTTTGCTACTTAAGGACCTGTTTTTTCCATGATGATCCTGCACATACCCTATCCATAATTCTTAGAGTGACTAAAATACGAAGCATAAATGACAATGAAAAATTAATGTAAGTTGTATTTTGGACTTGATTATAAATTTAAGATGAAATAAAGGTGTGTGAAATATGTATATATGCTTGTGATGCTATTTTTGTGAGCCCTTATCAATATGAGAGTAATTTTATTTATTTTAGGATAAAGAATTAATATAGGATCTATTTGAGTGCAATATATTTCACTTTACACTTTGATGCTAGAAACTTTAATATCACTATGATAATTAATTCATAATTCAAGAGGCTAATTAGTGCTAGTGGAAATGTGTTCTTATGATGGTGGGTGTAGAAGAAAAGAGAAAGAGGGAGTTGTGGCTCTAAAATATAAAATTTAATCTTCTTCAAGCAGAAAAATAGATTAAATTTTATTACTTAAGGTTTGATAATTAAACTAAGAAAGATAAATTGATTTAATTAAGCACACAATAAATCTTGGGTTTATATAAATGCATAAAGGCAACTATATTATTCTCTTTAATAATTTGATTTTGATGAAATTAGATTTGGGTCATTTAGTTAGATCTATTCCTTCTAGTTCTTAGGTAAAATATTCTCATAAGGTTAATAGAGTTGATAAAAGGTCTTCTATGCCTTAGGGTGTTTTTAAAATAAATATTGATGGTTCTTCTTGGGTTAATCTTAGTGAAGGTATGGTTGGTGGTATTGGGAATGCTATTAATTATTTTGTTCATTAATTTTTCTCTTATTCTATGGGGTTCATTGTTGTTATTCCTTGTATTTATATCCTTGTTGAAGTTTGTTCACCAATCAAACTCTAAAGAAGGTTATTTCCTTTTTAGGCCTAGATGTATTTTATTGATCCAACCCAAGAAAAATTAAACTAAAATAAAATCTTAATATAATTATTCAGAAGAAAAACGGGAGAAGAATGTAGAAAGGGGGAGTTGGTGATGAACTAAGACCCAGCAAGTATTTATATTATTAGAAGAGAAATCTAAGGTCCTTAATACCAAAATAAAATGCACCCAAAACTATGATAATTTTTTTGTCACAAAGGAAACCTTGACCATTATCTTCAACAATGTCCCACAAAATAGTGTCCCTTCTAAATTTGATCTCATCAACTATGACATTAAAGAACATTCCTCTACACCCCTAGAAATCATTTGCATTAATGAATCATGGGATTGAGTTTAGAAAGTGGAAAATCACCCAAAAAATTAATTGAAATCACAACCTACGAATGACATATCAATCATCAAGACCTATAAATAATAACTAAGGTATTTGAGTGGCTCTTTTTATTTTGTATCTATATAAATTTCCATTTACAAGGAATTTTTTCACCATCAACTTAAATTTAGTAGCTACAAGCATTAAGAATGCATTAAAGGCATTGAAGGAGCATCAACATAAAAAAAAAATCATGTCTTGGTGCCTTTATAGGACTTTGAACTAAAAATGAACCTTTTGTGGGAGTTTCTAGTGTAAAAAAATTTATGCGTGAATCCATAAGAATTGCATCTATAGGGAAGTCAATTGAAACCAGATCTATGGTGAAAACCATCAAAACTAAACCTTCCAACTTCACTTTGTTCAATGTCTAGTTTGGATGAAAATTTATGCTGATGATGTTATAAAAAAAGATAGGGCAAGGTCACCATGGTGTAAGTGTGGTTTCATCATAGACTAGGATTTATTGGGATTATATAAGGTCAACGTGGCATTAATAGGGTGGGATGATGTTAGCATGACATCAACATTTAGTACTACTTGTGAGAACATGCAACTAGACAAGATATCTAAGGAAGTCCAAATGAAATGGATAAGAGATGGAACTTGAAAGGTTTAGTTTAGATGACAAGGAAAAATCCACACAAGGGGCGATCATGTAAGCATGAAGCAAATTGCAGGGAAATATTGTTAGATTGGTTAGAAAATTTATTTTTGAATGGTTTGATTCAACTAGTTAGTAATCATTCATAGAAAGGGATGATGTTAGAAAGGTGGTGTGTGGAATTTTTGAAGTGAACCTAATTTAATAAGAAAATGATGATCTAGTTTAAATGGATATCGAACTACCACAACTCTTTAAATAAACCTTATAAAATATCAAATGTGAAAAACACTAAACAAACCAAAAAAATCACTTTTGAAATGGGGAAGTTCATATGGAGGGAAAATTATTACAAAAAGGGCATGCATGCAAAAAAAGCTAGGGAACTAGATTTTATAGTAAATATAACTAAACTATATCAAAAAAATTCACTACATTCAATTTGGATGAGGCTAAAATTTTTGGGAATGAGGACCTTGCAAGATTTTAACATTGCACTAGATAAGCGGGTATGTGCAGGATCATGATGGGCCAAAAAGTGGCAATATGATGGGTATGTGGCTGACAACTTTTTTTTACCCAAAATTGATGAAATGAAAAGGGTTTTTAAAGGAAATTCTCAGCTTTCCACCAATATAAATTATTTTTTACTTTGAATTTAATAAGTAATTATTATTCATTTTCTATTTGAATTACAAATAATGTCCTAATCGATAGGCTAATTGAAAAACATCTATAGCTTTCAAACGGTATCACATTTTCTAAATCCAAAACATGTGTCACATTCTATGCTTCGCATAGTATAGGATTAAAAAAAGAAAAAATGAATTTAATGAAGTTTTAGCCAAGTTAAGGTGGTCAGACATACAAGTTTTTTATATTTTTTAAAAGTTGTAATAAAAAATTCATAATTAATTATTTACTTGGAAAAAATTTATAAAAAAGTATGGATCACATCACGACATGAGTCCTCTACTTATATCTAAAATCATATAAAAAAATATTATTGTTTTATTGTGGTTAGGGTGGTCAGACAGACACCTACTTCTTATTTTTTCCTTGAAATTTAAGTACTACTGCATTGAAATTTCAAATTTTCACCAAATAGATTTTTTCTTAAACAAACCTAGTAGTTTAGAAACTACATTCAATTTTCTTTAGATTCTATTCTTACATATTTTTGAAATAATATAGCTAACTTATTCAAATTTTTACTTCAAGTTTCCTAACTCTAATTTTTATGAATTTTTTGCCACTTAAGGGCTTGTTTTTTCCATGATGATCCTCAACATACCCATGGTGTGAAATAAATGAAATGAACCAAATAATTTTCTTTTAAAAGGTTCATTTAACTTGAACATCAAATTTCTAAAATTACTAACTTTTATAGGATTTTTCAATTAAACCTAACATGTATAAGAGGCTACAAGAATTAGCCTTTGGATTGGTTTGATGGGTAAAACTTGTAGACAATTTTCTCTTTTTATTCATCAAAATATGACAAACTTTCATAAGGACCAAAGCCTAATTTTTGACACTCTATCCAATTATATTGAAATTTTAGCACACGCCCACACAAAGTCAACCCTCTCAAAAACACGTGACTATTTTATGTAAGGAAGTTAAGGGAGTGGAACAAATTCCTACACTAATCTTGAGAGGAGAAAAATGCAAAACTTTATCGATCTTTAACAATTAGAAAAACTTAAACATGAATATCATGCATACCATAACACAAAGATTTATGTGGGGAAAACCCTTTTGAGAGAAAAACCCCACATTCCAAAAGCCGCTTAATATATTATTTACAAATTAAAATATTACAATATACTTGTAGAGGAAGCTTGTCATAGGAGTATCACCACTTGAGATCAAGAAACAAGATGAATGCTATCAAAATATTAGAATACACCCTTGTCTACATACATCTCAACCGCTTATAACAAGCTTTTTGGATCCTTCTAGAATTAGGGTTTTACAAGGTCATTTTTCATTTGATATGCTAACGAAAAAACTTTGATGTGTTAGTGGGAAAAAGCCTTGACATGTCAGTGAGAAAAACCCTTGATGTGTCAGTGTGAAAACCTTGATGTGTCAATGAAAAAAAAAAATTGGGGCGATGCCACGAGCTCCATGTCTTGCTACGAGTGTACAATATTTTTATGATCACTTGCCACATACCAACATACATCCTATCAATAATTAATTGTATATAATTACAAGGTTGAGACATATTTTCCCAAAAAATCTCCCACTTGTCTCACACCTTTCAAGAGTAATGTGAGGGTGTAACCATCATCTCTTTAATTGCTAGGGGTAAAAAGGCCCATAGTCTCTAAACACCATCTGAACTTCTTTGTTCTCACATGCATAGTTAAAGAATCAACAAAATTTCTCAAAGTTTATACCTTAACTAGCTTCACCCTACCATCTTCAACCATATCTCTAACAAAATGGTACTCTACACCAATGTGTTTGGTCCTAGCATGAAATGACATGTTCTTAGCTAGACATATCACACTTTGATTGTCACAATAAATTTTCATTGTACCTTGTTTTATTTCAATATTTGAACACAGTATTTTAAGCCAAATGACTTCTTTACAAGCATAAGTAGCTACCATATATTCTACTTCAGTAGTAGACAAAACAAGTTCCACATCCTGTTGCTTACTCATCCAACTAATTACACCACCAAATAAAGTAAAAACATAAGCACAGGTGAATTTTCTGCTATCAACATCACCTACCCAGTCTGAATCCACATAACCATGAATATCAAGGGAAATCTCATCTTTAGTCATATTACTAAGGATAACATAAGGAATAATTAGAGGTACCCTGCAAATATCTGAAAACTCTTTTAACTACATTGAAATGAACTCTACCAGTATTAGAAATATATCTGGAAAGAACTCCCACTGCTTGAGTAATGTCTAGTCTAGTACAAACAATAGCATGTACATCAAAATTCCAACTACGCTTTGCTTAGGAACTCTTCTCATTTCTTCCATCTCTAATGGAGATGTTGGATAATCTAGAATAGATAACTTTGTTCCAATTGAAATTTAGGAACACACAATGATCTACAATCCTACTTATCAAACCTCTATAAGATTGAGTTGACATACTTGCTTTGGCCAAGCCATAGCTTTCTGTTCACTTTATCTCTTTTAATGTCCATCCCTAGAATGTGTTTAGCTACACCAAGATTTTTGATTTCAAATTTAGTAGCAAGTTGAGATTTTAGTTCTAAAATAATACCTTTCCCTCTACCAATAAATAACATATTCTCAAAATTTAATGCAATAAATAGGAAATGATTACCATCAGTGTTATAATAAGCACAATGATTTGATTTAGAATTCTAAAATCCCAAACTCAACACATATTTATCAAATTTTTGGTACCACATCCTAGGACTTTGTTTTAAGCCATACAAATATTTTTTCAATTTGCAAACCAACTTACTTTTACCTTTCACCATGTAGTGCTCTGGTTGTGTCATATAAATATCCTCCTCCAAATTTCCATGAAGGAAAGAAGTTTTCACATCCATTTTCTCAACCTCTAAATCATAAGAAGTGGAAATAGAAAGAAAAAATATAATGGATGCCATTTTTATAATAGGAGAAAATATCTCACCATAATCAACACCCTCAACTTGAGAGTAACCCTTCACAACCAACCTTACTTTGTACTTCTCAATACCTCCATTTGAACCAATCTTTTTCTTAAACATGGATTTACAACCAATGTGATTTTGTCTTTCAAGCAATGGTACAAGATCCCATGTATCATTATTTTTCAAATATTTCATTTCTTCATCCATAGAAATCTTCCAAGATTTTGCATCATTCATGTGTATAGTTCATCTTTGATGCAGAGCCAACAGAGAAATCAAAACCTTGACACACTTATTCAACTATATGCCTCTTTGGTAACATTATCCAACACAAACATTTGAAATAAGAGTTCCAATCTCCCTCAAGTTCTTCAAAACACTCAGTCAACAACATTAATCAAGATTAGTTTCCTTTACAACTTCTTCCAACCTTACCAATGGCACATGATGGTTACCAAAGAAAAAATTATCTTTCTAAGCACAATCAGGACATATGTCACCTTTATTGTGAATCAAAATAACAAATAAGTACTTTTACAATATTTTCCCTTTCACTATACCATTAATTCTCTTTAGAATGTCCTCAATTTGAAAGCAAGTCCATTACATCCATAAACCTCAACCAACCACTAACCTTTGATTCCAAGACACATTACAACTCCTTCAACATGTGGAATAATTCCAAAGGACCTAATTCAATGTGTGCAAACTCTTTCCAAACTTCAAGAATATAGTTTAGGTGAGATTTCTTCATTACTTTTCCCTATTCCTAGTAGGTCTGCCATAGGTCTGCTGGTGTAATTAATATTTAATTACACTTGCATAAGTTTACTTAGGATTTATTTAATTCCTAAGTTATAGGTTATTATCCTTATCTTGCTAAGCTATCTTTTTGCTCAAGATAAGACTAGGTTTATGCATCTTTTCTTTTATAAAGTAAATTATCTCTTGTAATTATTCGCACTTCGAATATATCAATTTGCACATCTTTATGCAATCTCTCTACTTTTTTTATTTTTCTCTTTGTGGAAGGTTATTTTTTGGTTTGCATTTCAGATCTTGGTTTCTAACATGGTATCAGAGCCTTGATTTGCAACCCCTTCTCAGCTTTTTTGGAGGAATACAATGCAGAGCTCGTTTGGAGTCCCTCGAAGGTTTCATTCCTTGAGCACATTTATGCAGCATCTTGGATCAGATCGAGGTTTTCATTGGATTCAGAGCACTGAAAAAAGTCAGAAATGACTTTTATTTCATTCATTTTGGTCACCGTTTGCCAGATCTACGAGGGTTTCAAGCCCGATGAGTTTTTTGATAGATCTAGGGGTCGCCTAATTTTTTGTACACTTTGGGCCAAAACAGACCTCGCCGTTGCATTCGTAGTGCACAAAAACCCCTATTTTCATATAAAATTTGTCCAATTTGGACACAGTGGACTAGGGAGGCAAAAAAAATTAGCTGAGGGCTGTACGGGCCCCAGGCACAGTTTTTGAGGCACAAATTTTGAAAAAAAATCACAAAAAATAATAAAAAAATCAAAATTCTAGCATAGTTTTGTGTAGCCAGTTCAAAAGGGCAGCGCCACCGCTGCACCGCCGCACCACCGGGCCACCACCGCCACTGATGAAATCCACCAAAACGTAGTCGGCTCCAGTCTCAGCCTCCGCGGGCCCTTAGACTCCTACGCATGGTCCTTTCGAGGACCAGGAGCACCAACGCCAGCCCCCTTAGGTTCTTGAGCACCCGCCCCAGTCACATGGGTGACTAGGGGCTTTGCCCCAAGAGCCATACTACCAGCTCCCTGGTCTGCCCAAGTGACTAGGGGCAATTTTTTTTAGCCCCTGAGGGCTACAGAGGGCCAAATTGGACTTTTTTGGAGCACTTTCATGGAAACGGGTGTAACTTGGGCATACGACGTCCTTTTTTTGCATACAAGATATCATCGGAAATATATTTCAACACTCTACGTAATGGTGTAGATTTATTTTCTGGTTTTGCTCTTTTGATTCCTTTTTCGGCCTTGGAAGTCTGATGTTGCTGTTTTCACTCCGGGAGACATATCTTTTGACTCGCTTATCCATTTTTTGCCATTCTTGTGGCGTTGGAAAGCTAGTTCTAGCCTCTACATAGATCTGAGGTCTATTTTTATTTTCTACTTATGCATGTTTATCATTCTCTCCTTTTAAAATCATCGAGTTATTGTAATAAATGAACTGAGATAAAGTTCCATCAAGGGGGTTTCTTGCATAATAATTTGATTAGAGTGTAATTTTTTTTCACTTTGATCTCCATCTTCACAATTTCATATTGGTGACAACTCGCATGATTTTTTCTAGTTTCCTATTGCTCCTTTTAGCTTCTTTCTTACTTAGCTAGACACATCATTGGTTCGCATCGGTTCACACTTCACATTGGGAGTTTATGGTTCTTGATCCGTATTGGTTCAGATCTTTCTTAGTTTGGAGGCCATGTTTTTATGGTTAATGTTCTAGAATCTTGATGGTACTCATCTTATGGGGAAATTTTAGTTTCAGTTTGGCATTGGCTTCGAGGACACAACTTCTAGATTTTTTTATCATTATGGGTGGCTTCATCCTTTCATCTATTATTGCTTACAGATTCCAAGGTTGATCCAATATGTGGTTTTCCAGTATTCCTTGGCATCGGGTCTACTGTTGTATTTATGATTCCATTTTTGGTTTCTTATAGACAGAGTATCTTTCCTTGCTTGTTGGATTTGGGGTTCCAGTGTTGTTTCATTAAAGTTCTTCCAGTGATTCTTTGCAGCAGCTCATCTCATTGAGGGGGGGTTTTCCCACTGAGTTTTCTCTCTCTTTGCATTTTTACTTGGGTACCTGATCAGCCTTTGTTGTTGGGACCCATCTCACATCATTTGCATAATAATTTTCTTCTCCTAAGTTGCACTTATGGGGTGTTGGGTGTAATTAATATTTAATTACACTTGCATAAGTTTACTTTAGGCTTTACTTAATTCTAAGAACTATAGGTTGTTATCCTTATCTTCTTGAGCTATCTTTTTGCTCAAGATAAGATTAGGTTTATGCATCTTTCTTTTATAAATAAAATTATCTCTTGTAATTATTTGTACTTGAATATATCAATTTGCACATCTTTATGCAATCTCTCAGCATTTTTGTTTTTCTCTTTGTGGAAGGTTATTTTCTGGTTTACATTTCAGATCTTGGTTTCTAAAAAGGTTTGTTAGTGGTTTTATTCAAACATAGACCCTAAACACTAACTGTAAGTAACTTTTAAGATGCCCCACAATATTCCTTAGAACATATCCAAAGTTTATCAAATATTTTCTTTGACAATGTGGATCAAACAAGACTGTATCGCTACTAAACAAGGCTAATTAGGTTCCCTTCCAATAGGACCTTATTGGATCTCTAATCTCGAAAAACAAACTCACTATTATAATGCTTCACACATATGTGTTTTGACTTATTTATGCTCAAATTAGAGGGATGTTTCTATGTTTATTTTATCAAACCCTAGATTAGGTTTCTCCTAAATGCTTGGTTACAGACTGTAATCTCAAAAAACCAATCAAAGCATTAACCCTCAACATCTTGATTCTTTTAATCTTGACTCAAAACTATTTGAGTATAAAAATAAATACTTATAAGAACAAATATCATAAAAAACTAGAGGTTTTTACCAACAAATGAATGAGAAACATCATTTCCTTAACTCACTGTTAACTCTAATGAGGGTTTTACCCGCCTGTAGTAAATATTCAATATCTTTCACAAATATTAACCAAATTGCATGAGACAAAGATAAAATGGAAGGTTATTGTTTGCTCTAACACTTAAAGTCAATTAGACATCCATTCATTCCCATAAAGTGTCGTACTAGGCCTAGAAACAAATAATTTCTAAAGGAATATACAAAAAATAGTATTTTACTTTATTCCAATGCAAAATTTCAATCACCCTCGAGGTTCTGAAGGATAAAGGCATTTTTAAAGGAAATGCAACTAACTTCAAACCACTCACTACCTCTAACTATTCCTACATCCTAAATGGCCATTTATCTTCTAAATGTTTCTTTTATGCAACCTTACAATTTTGTATATCTAGTAAATGTTTGTTGACACCTCTCTATGGAATGGACTTAGGATTTAAACAATGACCAATACGCATGAGAAATAATTCATAATACAATGGTTTATCATCAACATTTGATTATTTTTCCCCAAAATTTTTTCATAGGACTCATGATGATGTCATGGTGCTCCTGCACCAAACTCCCAGCCAAGAAAAGAATACAAGTCCACCTGGATTGTGTTCAACATGTCTTCCATTCTCTGTATGCCCTGCCTCAGATTTATCTTGAAACTACTCTCAATCTCCTTCATCTTCACCTTGGGTTGAAACTTGTCCATGTAAATCAACTGCATACCTTGCTCTCGCTCCGAAATAAGATTCTTCACTCCTTTATACATCTCAAAATCATGTTTCTCCTTTTTTCCTCTAACCTACAAGTTGTTTCTTGTCCACAAGATCGGTATAATAAAGAAATGAAACATAGCTTTTATCATCATACCTCCATCATCCTTAAATTCCTTGAAGATCTCCAAGGCCAATTCATTCACAATCTTCTCTTTATCCAATCTTGTTACTAATCCAAGGTCTTCAACATTTGAAATCAATTCTATGATCTATGTCCTGTCTTCATCTTCGTGCTTGGAAACATCTGGAACAACTTTTCTTTCTTCATAAATGAATTCCTCTTCACCATCTTCAAATTATTTTACCTCTATTATCCTCACTTGTCTTCTTCTCTTCTTGATTATCTTCCTTATAGGCCATGGAACTCTTTTATTTATCCTCAAGTGCCAACTTTTTTCCTGCTTCATCATTTGTTCTATCCTCTTCATAGATTATTGGAACTCTTCCTCAAGTCTTTTCAATTCTTGCTTCAACTTAGTAAATTCTCTATCCATCTTTGCTTGTCTCTTATTCTTCTTCCTCTCTTCCTCTTCCTGCAAATTCCTTCTCAAGTTCTCCATCTCTTCTAGATGGTCTCAAAACTCACTTTCTCTCTTCCTTCACAATGGCGGAAATCGGGCTCCTCTGACCTGCACAAAATCAAACAACACAACTACAAACCACAACTCACATAAAAACTTATCAACCCAAATCTTTCCCAGGCTTTGATACCAAACTGATACAGAGCGAAGAGAGAAATCAAAACCTTGACACACTTATTCAATCATATGCCTCTTTGTAACATTATCCAACAAAAAAAATTGAAATAAGAGTTCCAATCTCCCTCAAGTTCTTCAAAACACTCATTCAACACCATTAATCAAGATTAGTTTCCTTTACAACTTCTTCCAACCTTACCAATGGCACATGATGGTTACCAAATACAAACTTATCTTTCTAAGCACAATCAGGATGTATGTCATGTTTATTGTAAATCAAAATAACAAATAAGTACTTTTACAATATTTTCCTTTTCACTATACCATTAATTATCTTTAGACTGTCCTCAATGTGAAAGAAAGTCCCTTAGATCCATAAACCTCAACCAAGCACCAACATTTGATTCCAAGACACATTACAACTCCTTCAACATGTGGAATAATTCCAAAGGACCTAATTCAAAGTGTGCAAACTCCTTCCAAAATTCAAGAATATAGTTTCGGTGAGATTTCTTCATTACTCTGCCCTATTCCTAGTTGGTCTGCCATAGGTCTATCATTGATTTTCTTCAAACACATACCCTTAACACTGATTGTAAGTAACTTTTAAGATGCCATACAATATGCCTTACAACATATCCAAAGTTTATCAAATATTGTCTTTGAGAATGTGTATCAAACAAGACTATATCACTGCTAAACAGGGCTAATTAGGTTCCCTTCCAATAGGATCTTATTGGATCTCTAACCTCAACACAAAAACTCATTGTTATAATGCTTCACACATATGTGTTTTGACTTATTTATGCTCAATAAAACTTTAGAGGGATGTTTCTATGTTTATTTTATCAAACCCATGATTAGGTTTCTCCTAAATGCTTGGTTACAGACTGTGATCTCAGAAAACTAGTCAAAGCATTAACCCTTAACACCTTGATTCTTTTAATCCTAAATCAAAACTATTTGAATATAAAAAAACATACTTAGAAGAAAAAATATCACCAAAAACTAGAAGTTTTTACCAACAAATGAATGAGAAACATCATTTCCTTAACTCACTGTTAACCCTAATGAGGGTTTTACCTGCCTATAATAAATCTTCAATATCTTTCATAAATATTAACCAAATTGTGTGGGACAAAGATAAAATGGAAGGTGATTGATTACTCTAACACTTACAATCAATTAGACATCCATTCATGCATGTACAATGCTGTACTAGGCCTGGAAACAAATAATTTTAGAAGGAATATACATAAAATAGTATTTTACTTTATTCCAATGCAAAATTTCAATCACCCTCAAGGTTCTAAAGGATACAAAGGCCTTTTTAAAGGAAATTCAACTAACTTGAAACCACTAACTACCTCTAACCAACAATGCATCCTAAACGTCTCTTTACCTTCAAAATGTTGCTTTTATGCAACCTTACAATTTTGTATATTTAGTAAATGTTTGTTGACACCTCTTTATGGAATGGACTTAGGATTAAATAATGGCCAATACACATGAGAAATAATTCATAATACAATGGTGTATTATCAACATTTGATTATGTTTCCCCAAAAAAAATTCATAGGACTCATGATGATATCATGGTGCTCCTACGCCACTCTTTTATAGATCTAGGTTCATCCATGTTAGTATTAAAAGAAAAAATACATCTCCAATCATTAGGTGAACACCTTTCAGGTGGTTGTCTATACCTTGTAGACCTACAAACAAGCTGATTTGGAGGTTCTTCCTCCTCTTCTAAAGATCTAGATCTAGATAAGCTCTCCTCAACTTCTTGTCTATCCTTGGGCCTCGATTGAACTTTCTTAGCTGTAGAAGGAAATTGAATGACATCTTCCTGTTTACTTAGTTCTGGCTATAATGTAACAAAAGAAGGCTTAGTTTCTCTAAAATTAACACTTCTACTATGTACTACCTTCCTTACAAAAATATCCCAAAGCTTGTATCCTTTCACACCATAACTATATCCGATGAAGATACATTTCATAGCTAAACCATAGATTTTTTGATGCTATGGCTCTCTTACACTCTTAGGATTTTTCACCTAAAAGGAGAGAGATAGGCCAAAAACCTTGGTGGTTCACTCAAACTAATGCAAGTATAATGAAAATATGAATGAAATATCCCTACATGAGATGATCTAAATGCAAAGAATTGATAAAGAATATTGATTATAAATGTAAAACCTAAGAAATACAATTTGTTGGAAACACATTGTGATACTAAATGGTCTAGAAATGAAAGAAAACTATAACAGAAATGAAAGAAATTGAATGTGAGCACTTGAGAATTTTCTAGAGACTAGAAATGGTTTTTGAAATGTTGTTTATATATGCTGAAAATTTTCCCTACAGTGACTCACTCACCATTCTGGGAAAATTAGTCCTAGTTTGGAGAAACTCTCTCGGAGCCCGTTTCGGGAAAATGGGTATCCAAAACAACAAAGAACCCATTTTAGGCAAGGATATGTGACTCATTCACCACTAATGATGAATGAGTCCACTTTTGAATTTCTAAAAATCCAAAAGAGGAAACAAGATCCCTCGATTAAAATTTTGGTTCATCACAGTTGTCCACTTCCAAAAGTTTTATTTTCAGCACTGTAATAGACTTTTTGTCAATATTTTTCCTTAGTATACAAAGATATGTATTCAACAACTTTTCAACTCGATCCTCAATGACTTCCAAGCATTCAAGATGCCTAAATTTGCAAACAAATAAGAAAAGAAGGAGAAATGTTGGATGTTAGGGCATGGAGGTTTTCCTTTGTCAAACCCCTTTTAGGTAATTAAACCAAAATGATGAAATCAAGTAATGAAACATGCAACAATGGGATTAATACCTTTCCATGATGATTTTTCTTGAACTTATGCAACAAAATATGAAGATTCTTCCCTTGAGGGTTTGAAGAAGCTATCTTAATGACTTAGAATGCTAAAACCCTAGCTTGCTTGACTTGAGGTGGAAGAAAAATGATTAATGAATAATCATGAGATATGAATTAGGGTTTATAAGCTTTCTTCTATAGGAAATTCTCCTAATTTTCCCATTAATTGGATCCCTAAGGCTGAGATTGAGAAAAATGAAACTTAAAACCTATTTTTCCCTACTTAAACCCCAAAAATGGCTCAAATGGGACTCATTCACCATCAAGGGTAATGGGTCCCACTTGTATGGGACTAACACCCCTTTAATGGAAAATGGGTCCCACATGGACCCTTTTGCTACTTCAAATGTTCAAGAATTAAGAAATTAGGCTTATATGATGACTTGGTCAATTATTTCATCAATTTATCCTCAGGATGCACAATATGGGGCCATGGGGGCCTATTAATGATGATGTAAATGTCAAATAGGGCTTGGGACACAAAATTAAATGTGAAAGTGTGATTAAATACACTTTACAACACTAAAATGAGGTCCACATAGCCTAGAAAGGCACAACATTCAATGTGAATATGCAGGAAACATTACAACACCATATTAATATTAGGTTTATGTTACAAGCTTTCTATATTGGTGTGATAATGCAATTAAATATATTTTACATTGTTGAAATAAGGGAGAATGGATTCATTAAGCCTAGAAAGGTGTGAAAATCTTTTAGAACACTTTGCAACACCTTTACAATACATTGTTAGACATATTTTATTTAGTTTGCAAGGGTCCAAAACCTAATGTGGACATGTAAAATACTTCACAACATCAAATCAAGGGCTTATAAGTCTAATTTATCATCAATTATTTCCCAATCAAGCAATTTTCCTTTTTTCTATGATACATTTAGCCCCCACTTTAGTGAGAAGATGAACTTGCTTCAAACTCACACTAAAGTAGACATTCAAGAGGAGTCTAGTCATACTAAGTGGATGACAGAGAATAACAAAGATCAAGGAAGTGGTCAAGCCCCTAGGATCCAAGATCCTAAGTCAAACCAACATAAGCACAAAAGGACACACACAAGGTGAATGATATGTAACAGAACAAGATACACAACCATGCAATGGAAAGAACTAGGAGGAAGAGAAGGGTAAAAATAAAAAGGTGGATCAAGCTTTGACCATTTCTCCAACACGTTGTGGATCAGATCTAAGCAGTTTGTCTAGAAAAGAAAATGCATACTCACTCTGGGGCGACAGAACTCATGGATTTCCACTAGGTGAGAAGCCCCAAAAGGTGAGAAACTTACACTTACAAGTTGTATGCACTCACAAACATGTAGGTGGCTATAGGTAAATTCATGCCTCGAAATGGGCTTCCTGCTCAACCATACCAAAGTTATAACTCTGATAACTTTAATAAGTCACCACAAAAATGGACATTGTAAATGTGAAATGGTACAAAGTTTGTTCAAAGGTATTTTTCTTAATTCGTGCAATGTCTCATCTTAGGGAACAGCATGCTTAATGTCTCCAAGAGAGGATAAGTGCAAATGGTCTCATCTTGTTTCCAAGAGAGGACAAGTGCAAGGTCTCATCCTAGGGAACATTGTATAGGTAATGTTTCTGAGAGAGGAAATCACAAGAAAAGTAAAATCACACAATGAAATGTGAGTGTCGATGTATGCCCCACTTTAAAGTAGTTGCAAACACCATTACTGTGAGCAATTTCTTTAAAGTGTAAAAAGGAGACACGAGAGCTTATTTGGAAAGCCATATGCCAAGTCATATGTTTTGCAGAAGCTATGTCATGAATAAGGTAGTATGTCAAATGTGATTCAACTTAAGGCATGACATCAACATCCCAAGCTTTCTCTTATATGTTCATGAAAGGTTAACGACTAGCCAAAAGAGGCAACGAAAAGTGACATATGCAGACAAGGCTACCTAACCCCTTGCTCCCACTAAGTGTAGGACAAGGGTGAGCCGAAGTGATTGATGGAATGCATGATAGAGTGAAAATTAGTATGAATTAGAGGAATTAGGTTCCCCCAAATAAGGAAGAACACTAAACTCCTTAAAATTTTGGATTTTATGACTAAAAGACTTACGTTCATTAGTGGAATGATGATTAACTTTGTGATAGGTGATCAAGTGATCTTGGAGAAGTCTTGACAAGATACTCTCTTGATTAATGGGAGAAGGTGGTCCTGTAGTTTGTGAAAAAGATGTTTTGTGCTTAGTACAAGATGTCATACTTATGCAAGACCATTTAAATTGTGAGATTTTGGGCTCTCCATTACAAGAGGGTGTAAAATCTAATGAATTCAATTCATTTTTGTTTTGTGAGATGACATTGAAATTAATCAAGGATGTATTGTTTATTTGATGTTTTGGAAAGTATGACTTTCAAGACCACTAGTGTCGATGAGTTTAGGATGCACGACTGTTAAAGTTGGCTTAGAGGAATTTTGTGTGATAGTGTCAAGGGAAGGTTTGGTGATTTCTATTAAAGGACAATAACCAAGACATTGAGTTGTTTGTTGTGTGATAGGATCTACAGGGTTGCAGATACCTTGTTCATTAGCTCCACAACCTTTTCTATTGTAGCCAAGTTGTTTCATAAGTTCATAACCTCACCCATAAATCTTTTTCATTGCTTTTGAATCAGGTGGTCATTTTTTTATTAATTTCACTAAATTTTGTTGTGTAATTTTTTATGTTTTGGTCTAAAGTGGTTGAGGTGGATGCTTTCAAGGGGTTGTCTGAGTTTTCTATTGTTATGACTATGTTTTTGTTTCCGTCAGTTGAATCATTGTTAATGATCTTGTAGCCATCCATGAGTGGTGGTGTGAAGTTTAAGGAACCCCAATCATCGCCTTGAGATTTGTTCATTTTTTTGTGGTTATACGAGTTCTACTTGCATAGTTGGTGTCAATGTGTTTAAATGATGGGATTTTTTTCTCAATGTTCAAATAACTATTTGGATTAGGGTTAGCTTCAAGTATGTGCACTTGGTTGTTGTGAATGTATTTCATTTTATGATGAAGAGTGGAAGGTACAACATTCATTTCATGAATCCACAACTTGCCTAGAAGTAGATTATATGAAAGTTCATGAGGTATAACGTGAATTTGTGTATCCAATGTGACCACTCAAAATGTAATAGGAAAAGTAATCACACCAAGCATTTTTTTTGCTATATTGTCAAATCCCTTAATAGATAAGGAATCAGATTGATTTTTTTATCTATCCACACAAAGCCTATCCAAAAGGCTTACACTATACACATTACGAGTGGAGCCATTGTCAAAAAGGGTTCACTTTATCCCTCTCATTTTGTATTGAGATATTATTTGGAAAGCTTCATTTTTCTTTTCCACGTCCAAAGGGAGGAGTTCACTTTGGTGGAAAACAATATCAACATTCCATCCTTGAATTATACCTTCTATGTCATTTGGTTGCACATTATAGGGGATAGGAACTTGTTGTAAGGTCGTTTGAAGCATAGTGTGATAGGTGGGTGAATTCTGAAGAAGGTCCCAAAGAGATATCTTTGTGGGAGTGTTCTTAAGTTGTTCAACAAGATCATACTCCCTTAATCAAGGGACACTAGGAAGTATACTATTACGGAAAGGTAACGAAGTTAGGGTTGGTTGTGGTGGTGATGGATTGTTGTGAGTGTTATATGTATGAGCAATGATATGAGAACTTGGTTGTTGCGACACCTTATTCTAAGGTGGGTTAAGGCTAAACTCAGGTTTAGGTGGAGGTGGAGGTTTATGTGGTGGTGGGTAAAGGATGAGTTCAAGTTTGTTTGAAGGGGGATAAAGGATGAGTTGAGGTTGAATAATATTAACATACCTTGGTGAATGAGAGTCCAACATAGGCTCTTTACCTTTTTCTAAGGGCATAATATCATTATGGTCAATGTTATCCTTGTCTTGCATCATGATATCCTCCCTAGGAGGAGAGTTTTGAGGAGAAATACACATCACATGTTCTTGAAATTTGAGGGTTGGTTCTTCTAAAAGGACTTCATCACAAGTAGGGGAATGATCAATGATGGTATTCTTTTTTGTATCAATAGTGCAAAAATTAGGAGAAGATTCTATTTGATTGTCATTTTTTTGTAAGGTCTTAGTTTCGTGTTCCATATTTGCTACCCTAGTAGGAGAGCTTATAAGATGTTCATTCAAGGTTGAATTTTGTAAAGTAGTTTCATCACAAGTGGGGGAGGCATGAAGATAAGGACCACTATGGTTTTTGAATAGATTGTCCCAAATGGTGGGAGCATTAGGGAAGGGAGGATCAAGATTCTCATGAATATTAATAGTTATATCTTCTAAAACCAACCTATCTTCGTGGCATCGAGGAGGGGTATTAGGAGAAGGAAAATGTTGATGGTCATGGTTATGGAGACTAGGTAAAGTGATGTTTAGAGATGTTTCTATGATCTCATGTTCTTGTTGTCTAACATCTTCCAAAGGGGAATGAGGAGATGGACAATCAAGACCCTCAATGCTTGTGTCTTTCGTCACCAAGATACCTTCATCACTAACATGAGAGGTATCATGAGAAGAACAAGTATGATTGTTATGATTGTCTACACTACCATTCTCACCAATGGGCAATGTAATTTTAAGGATTGTGTCAATGGTTTGATCATGTTTCTTAAAGGTCTCATTGTTGCAATAGAAATTGAACTCATAAAAGGGAATTTTGTATTTATGCAATCAATTTTTAACCAAATCAAAGCCACTTTGTTTGAAAGAAAGCATGCTATCATGGAAAATTAAAGTGCAATGCAATGACTTAGAATGAAATGTTTAAATGCAATTTTCAGATGTGAAACAAGTAATTACCTTATTCAACAACCTAAAAGATGAAAATTTTGAAAGGAAAAATTGAAATAAAACAATGCATGAAATGAGCTAATATAAGCTAGATCTAATGAAATGCATGTTATAGAAACTTAGCCAACTGATATAGGTAACTAATGGTAGAAAACAGGAGCATAGAAACAGGGTGTTCAACTCTGTAAAAGGTAGTTCCAGGGGTGAAAAGGGACTAATTCATCCAAGGTGGATAATGAGACCAAATAGGGATTTTTTTTCAAAAATTTCTGAGTGATTTTGATGTTTCATGTGCTCTATAATGCAGATCTAAAATAAAAATGCAAAATTTCAGAAATTTTCAATGATTTAAGATGCAAAAAAGCAATCTATGTGCACTTTCACCAATGCAAAATTTGAAACCCCAGAATGCAATTTAACTAATGCAAAATGAAATGCAACCTAATTCTAGGATGATGATGGACTCCAAATTAGAAAAGAAGGTATTTGAAAATTAGGTTCAACAAAATGAACCATAGATTTTTGGGTACTATGGATCTCTTACACTCTTAGGGTTTTTCACCTAAAAGGAGAGAGATAGGCCAAAAAACTTGGTGGTTCACTCAAACTAATGCAAGTATAATAACAATATGAATGAAATGTGCCTAGACAAGATGATCTAAATGAAAATAATTGATAAATACTATTGATTATAAATGTAAAACCTAAGAAATGCAATTTGTTGGAAAACACATTGTGATAATAAATGGCCTCGAAATGAAAGAAACTGAATGTGAGCACCTAAGAACTTGTCGAAGACTGCAAATGACTTTTGAAATGCTGCTAATGCTGGAAATTTGGCCTACAAGGACTCATTTTCCATTCTGAGTGAATTAGTCCTAGTTTTGAGAAATTGTCCCAAAACCCATTTCAAACAAATGGGTATCCATAACTACAAAGACCACTTTTAGACCAGGAAATGGGAATCATTAGCCACTAATGGCGAATGAGTCCACTTTTCAATTTATAAAAATCCAAAAGAGGAAATAGGAGCCCTCGATTTTTACTTCAGTTCCTAACAACTGTCCACTTTCAAAAGTTTGATTTTTGGAACTTCAATAGAATTTTTGTGGATATTCCAATGCCTTAGTCTACAAGGATATTTCTTTATAAAATTTACAATTCAATCCTCAATGATTTCCAATCCTTCAAGATGCCTAACTCTGCAAACACACAAGAGAAGAAGGAGAAATGTTGGATGTTAGGGCATGGGGGTTTGTCTTGGTCAAACCCGTTTTAGGTAATTAAACCAAAATGATGAAATAAAGTAATGAAACATGAAAAAATGGGATTAATACCTTTCCATGATAATTGGTCTTGAAATTTTGCAACAAAAGATGAAGATTCTTCCTTTGAATATTTGAAGAAGCTATCTTAATGACTTATAATCCTAAAACCCTAGCTTGCTTGACTTAAGGTGGAAGAAAAATGATGAATGAATAATGATGAGATATGAATTAGGGTTGAGAATCTTTTTTTAATAGGAAATTCTCATAATTTTCCCATTAATTCAATCCCTAAGGCTAACATGGAGAAAAATTAAACTTAAAGAAATATTTTTTCTCACTTAAACCTCAAAAATGGATCAAATGGGACTCATTCACCATCAAGGGTGAATGGGTCCCACCTGTATGGGACTAATTCACCCCTAATTGTGAATGGGTCCCACAAGTACTAATTGCTAAGTTGGAATGTCTAGGAATTAAGAAATTAGACTTATATGATTACTTAGTTAGTTATTTGATCAATTTATGCATCGAGATGCACAATATGGGGCCATAGGGGCCTATTAATGATGATGTAAAGGTCAATTAGGGTTTTTGACACAAAATTCAATGTGAATGATATTTTGGGATCTCCTTTACAAGAGGGTCTAAACTCTAATGAATTCAATTCATTTTTTTTTTACGAGATGACATTGACATTGAGCGAGGATGGATTTGTTTTTTGATGTTTTGGAAAGGATGACTTTCAAGACCACTAGTGTCGATGAGTTCAAGATGCACAAATGTTAAAGTTGCCTTAGAGGAATTTTTTGTGAGTTTTAAGGGAAGGTTTGGTGATTTCTATTAAAGGATAATAACCAATACCATGAGTTGTTTGTTGTGTGATAGGATCTAAAGGGTTGCAGATACCTTGTTCATTAGCACCATAGCCTTTTCCTCTATATCCAAGTTGTTTCATAAGTTCATAACCTCGCCCATAAATATTTTTCATTGCTTTTGAATTGGGTGGTCATTCATTATTAAATTCATCAAAGTTTGTTGTGTAATTTGTTATGTTTTTGTCTAAAGTGGTTGAGGTGGATGCTTTCAAAGGGTTTTCAGAGTTTTGTGTTGTTATGACTGAGTTTTCATTTCCCTTAGTTGAATCTTTGTTAATGATCTTGTAGCCATCCATGAGTATTGTTGTGAAGTTTAAGGATCCCCAATCATTTCCTAATAGCTTTGAGTGGTGTTCTTTGTTTTGTGGTTGTACAAGTTCTACATGTGTAGTTTGTGTCAATGTGTTTAAGTGATGGGCTTTGTTTTTCTGAATGTTTAAACAACTATTTGGATTAGGGTCAGCTTCCAGTATGTTCACTTGGTTGTTGTGAATGTATTTCATTTTACGATGAAGAGTGGAAGGCACAACATTCATTTCATGAATCCATGACCTACCTAGAAGGAGATTATATGAAAGTTCATGAGGCATAACATGAATTTGTGTATCCAATGTGGCCACTCCAACTATAATAGGAAAATTAATCACACCAAGTGGTTATTTTGCTATATTGTCAAATCCCTTAATAGATAAGGAATCGGGTTGAATTTTTGATCCATCCACAAGAAGCCTATCCAAAAGGTTTACACTACACACATTAATAGCAAAGCGATTTTCAATAAGGGCTTGCTTTATCACTATCATTTTGTATTGAGATATTATTTGGAAAGCTTCATTTTTCTTTTGTACATCTAAAGAGGGGAGTTCACTTTGGTGGAAAATAATATCAGCATTCAATCCTTGAATTATGGCTACTATGTCATTTGGTTGCACGTTAGAGGGGATAGGAACTTTTTGTAAGGTCGTTTGAAGCATAGTGTTATAGGTAGGTGAAGACTAAAGAAGGTCCCAAAGAGATATCTTAGCGGGAGTTCTCTTAAGTTGTTCAACAAGATCATACTCCCTTAATCAAGGGGCACTAGTCGGTATTGTATTAGGGAAAGGTAGGGCGGTTAGGGTTGGTTGTGGTGGTGATGGATTGTTGTGAGTGTTATATGTATGAGCAATAGTATGAGGACTCGATTGTCATGACACATTTTTCTCAGGTGGTTAAAGGGTAAACTTGGGTTTAGGTGGAGGCGAAGGTTTATGTCACAGTGGGTAAAGGATGAGTTCAATTTTGTGTGAAGGGGGATAATATATGGGTTGAGGTTGAATAATATTAACATCCCTTGGTGAATGAGAGTCCAACATTGGCTCTTCACCTTCTTGTAAGGGCATAATATCATCATGTTCAATGTTATCCTTGTCTTGCATCATGATATCCTCCCTAGGAGGAGAGTTTTGAGAACTATAGACCACATGTTCTTGACATTAAAGGGTTGGTTCTTCTAAAAGGACTTCATCACAAGTAGGGGAATGATCAATGATGGGATTATCTTGCATATCAATAGTGGGGAAATTAGGAGAAAATTCTATTTGATTGTAATTTTTTGTAAGGTCTCAGTCGCATGTTCCATATTGGCTACCCTAACCTAGGAGAGCTTATATGATGTTCATTCAAGGTTGAAGTTTGCAAAGTAGTTTCATCACAAGTGGGGGAGGCATGAAGAGAAGGACCACTATGGTTTTTAAATAGATTGTTCCAAATGGTGGGAACATTAGGGAAGGGGGGGTCAATATTCTAGTGACTCTTAATAGGTATATCTTCTAACACTAACCTATATTCTTGGCATCGACGAGGGGTATTAGGAGAAGGAAAATGTTGATGGTCATGGTTATGGAGATTAGGTAAAGTGATTTTTATAAATGTTTCTATGATCTCATGTTCTTGTTGTCTAACATCTTCCAAAGGAAAGTGAGGAGATGGACAATCAAGACCCTCAATATAATGGTCACAGAAATAAAATGCATGATTACAATCTAAAAAATATTTAACAAGGTTTATATTTTTCAAGGTCTGTAGACCCTTTTCTCCAATGTGGCCAAGTCACTGGCTCCATAACATAGCTTTCTTTGTAGGTAACTTTTTTCTCAAAATAAAGAGCACCCTCGGTTACCCAAAAGCCATGATCATTTGCTAAAGGTGAAACCCCCACTTCTTTTACAAACTTTATTTTCATAGAAGTACTCTTGCACTCAATAGTGCATGCATCAAGCTTATACAACATCCCATATCTGATACTTCTACCAATCACCATAGAACCTCTAACCATCTTGCATCCTACAACAGAAAATACTACCTGCATAGCCACATCTATCAGTTTTCTCATAGATAACAAATTTCATGCTAATCCAAGGATATGCAACACACCATTAATCCTTTTTATTCTACCATTAGGAAAATTTATTTTAACTTTACCATGGACAACAATGTATAAATGAGAATCATCACCCAAGTACACCTTACTTCCATCAAATTCTTCATATTCACAAAACCAATCTCTATTAAAGTTCATATGAAAAGATGCACCTAAGTCAATTAACCATGCATCATTACCTACATGATTTATCAAAAGTTGTAATAAATGTGTCACCATCTTCCTTCTCGAACTCGGAAAGGGAATCAAAATTCTTTTTTTTCTTCTTATTTTCTTCTTTTCATTCCTTACGAACATGTCCAAGCTTACCGTAGTTCTACCAAATAACTTTGGACTTTCCAGGAGATTTAGATCTCCCCTTGGATTTTGATTTTTCATGCTTCTCATTCTTCTCGCCTCTTTCCTTTGGTATTCCATGAACACTTAGGGCCTCCTTGGTAGTGATGGATACCTTCTACCTCATATCTTCGAAAAGAAAATAAACCACCACATCTTTAGTCTTCAATATAATAGAAGTACTCCCAATATCCATAACAAAAGAATCCAACAAATTAGGGAAAGATCAAAGCAAGATATGACATTTCTCCTCCTCATCCATTTTGACACCAAATGATGTGATTCGAGCCACCAACGTATCAAGAATACTTCTAGGTTGTCTGTGATTCATCCACCCTCTTCCATGCTCAAGGAATATGACTTCTTCCTCAAGAAAATCTTGTTCACTAAATATTTGGCCTAGTACATCTCACCAAGCTTTTTTCATGGTTTTTGTGCAAAGGTCTCTTCATGGAAACTAATTAAAAAAAATTCTACCAAACACAATCTAATTAGAACCTTGGATTTATGGTCCATAACATCATATTGAGTAGCTTGAGTAGGATATGTAGGCCTTGAAACATTCTCATTATCAACATCCCATAGATCTCATGCTATGTACAAATCATATTTAGCTTCTACATCTCAAAATTATTTATAAAAATTTCTCCACCTCTATTCTCCTTGATGAACTTGCCATTTGAAAATTCCTGTAACAGGATCACAAAGTTTCTTCTACATAATCTCCCACTCAAATTTGGATTAGTTAAAAAAAACCAACAACCCACAACTAAAACCAAAGGTGATCAAGCTCTAATACCACTTGTTAGGAAGTTAAGGTAGTAGAACAACTTCTTACACTAATCTTGAGAGGAGAAAAATGCAAAACTTTATAGATCTTTAACAGTTATGAAAACATAGAAATAAATAAACACAAATATCATGCATACCACAACACAAAGATTTACATAAGGAAAAAACTTTCGAGAGAAAAACCCCACACTCCAAAATCTGCTCAATATATTATTCAGAAATCAAAATATTATAATATGCTTGCAAAGCAAGCTTCTCACAGGAGTATCACCACCAGAGATCAAGAGACAACACGATTGCTATCAAACTCTTAGAATAAACCCTCATCTACATACATCCCAACCGCTTATAACAAGATTTTTGGAACCTTCTAGAATTAGGGTTTTACAAGGTCATTTTTCATTTGACATGTCAACAAAAAGACCTTGACATGTTAGTGGGAAAAAACCTTGACGTGTCAGCAAGAAAAAGCCTTGATGTGTCAACAAAAAAAATCATGGTGATGCCCCAAACCCCACTTCTTGCTATGAGTGTACAATATTTTCATGATCAGTCACCACATGGGTATGTGCAAGATCATCATGGAAAAAACAAGCCCTTAAGTGGAAAATTTTAGGAAAATCAGGAAGTTAGAAACTTCTAATGAAGAATTTGAATAAGTTATCTATATTATTTTTAAAATATGTAAGAATAGAATATGTAGCAATTTGAATTTAGTTTCTAAAATGCTAGGGTTTTTTTTTTTTTAAATAATCTATTTGGTGAAAATTTGAAATTTCAATGCAATACTACATAGATTTCAAGGAAAAAATAAGAAGTAGGTGTTTGTCTGAGCACCCTAACCACAATAAAAT
>VDFB02235019.1:0-10737 GCA_007258455.2 Sequoia sempervirens | reverse complement strand
CATGCACATGGTATAAATATGCACAATCAACTGGAATTTTAAAAAACTAGCATTCCTACTTACAAAGAAACAAAAGAAAAAAAAAAGAAAAAATTGAAAAAACTTATTGAACAGGATCGGCACATGTTTTTTATCTGATCTAAATAAATTATGTTACTTATAAACTAAAATTGCTTGATATCATGAAGTGAAAAGTACATCTAAACCAAAATTCCAAAAGGAATGCTAATCAGCTGATAGAAGTGGCTGTAGTTTTTTAACAAAATTAATGAAGCTGCAGATATAAAATTAAGGTTTCCAAGTGCTACAATTGTAAGGTCAAATACTGGAGAAAAGAAACTGAGAAATAAATTGAAGCTCAAGTCAATAATGCCAACTAACTTGGAAATGGATTTTAACACATCTTATTTTCCTCAACCATGCTTTAACTTGTAGTCAAGGATTAAGGATGGCCAAAAACATGGAAAATGACTTCAATTCGTCCCATGGGTATCAAGAGAACCTAAGATCCTCATTACATATGCTTATTCCACTTGCATCTTCATATAGAAGCCAGTCTTTGTGTAAACAAGAATGATGCAGTACAACCTAAATGACTGATTCAAAAGTGGCATGAACATCACACACGAACCAAATGTTAGATTCAAGGTAGGTTATTCCATTACTCACTAGCCTTAGAACAAGACCTCTGATTATGTTTCATGTGGTGCTCGCTTCAATTTGCAACCTTGTGTATGATCCATCTTGTTACTTGTAATGAAAATACACCATAGTGACTCCCAAATCCCAAAGTCCAAATCAAGGGTGCTACATCTATTCCGAATACCATATTGACTCTAATAGAATATTGCTACATGCTAATTGAGTAGGTCCTTTTCCAAGTCCACTTCTAGTCTCACAAGACAAATAAAAAATATGTCACAATACTCCAATCAAGTTCAATGACAACGTTATGGGCTTTACCATTTCCTCAAAACATTAATTATTCAAATAGCAAAAAATTATTGTTGATATTTTATATCATGTCTTAAGTAATCCAAGTGACAATTTCAAATAGAATTCCTTTGCAAATCTAAGCTAATGATGAGAAATTTCAGCATTGAGGAAGTGTCATAGAGTGGTCTAGTTGTTTTGGCTCTATCTGAATGGCTGTTTCTACAAGATTTGGAAAAGTCAGAAAAAGAGCAATGATGGCCAGACTATGACAAAGCAGAAAAATTCCTGAATTCAGGTGATTGAAGTGCCATAGCCACTACAGTTGGACTGACCATAGTGGCTATGGCACTTCATGAAGGAGGTAGGGCCATGACCAGATGACTGTTCGTAACTACCTTCTGATAACATGTCCACTCAGCATCAACAGTTCTAGAGCATAGATCCAACCTTATAATAGGCATTGAAAGATGAACTATTCCATCTTCTGCCAATGCCTCTTGTTTCTTGGTGTATATAATTCTATAAAGATGTGCCACTTGATTGAGAAAGACAACAGAGAATTCATGAATTGACTGGTCAGATTAAAAAGAACTCTGTTTTGGTTCTGAATTTTTCTTTGTTTTGTGGATAGCTGTTATTTTTATTTGTGTCTTTATTGCTGTCTGCTTCCCTCTTAAATACATCTGAATTCTAAATATTTGGTGTGTTATTTGTTGGTTCCCCAACCTGCCTTCAATAATCCCTAAGAGGTTGTGAATCTCTATAATCAAGATTATTACATGGTTGACCAATGAACAAGAGAAACAAATATCTCTCCTGCACTTCAGGCTCTACAAAACCTAGGTGGATAACCCTATCAAACACACTAGATTCAAATTAGCTTTCAAGATTGCATCTCAGTGCAAAGTACATATGAAAATTTACACATTATCGGCAAGGATGTGTGAAATTACGGGGAGTGAATAACCTATTCCTTGTACCTTTAATGTTATGGTGCAAATTTCAAATATATTTACAGAAATAACTTTAATTCTAGGATGGATTTATCATTTTAGGATTGATTGAGTGGGCAAGAATCCTTTGAACAATGATCGATGCCTATATGAGGAAATACAAAGTCAGATATTAACTATCAACACTCCTTGTCGAGAACATCCTTGATGGTTCCTAAACACAGACCATTGCCTTACAAAGGTGAAACCTGCAAATGTGGTTCAAAGTTACGGTCAAACAATCTCTTTCCTACTCAATAATCCTTTGAGGAATGCAGTTCCTTTGCTTCAGAAGCATACAATCATACCACAAGAGATGACACAAAATCAAAAACATTCATTCATATAATTTCAAACAAAGCTAAGTATCAAAAAAACATAGACACAGAACAATTTTCTTTGTATTTCTTCAAATTGGAATTACACGTGTTATAGAGTTCTTCCCTCACTTTTACAACCTCCCTTACAATACAATGATCCCTTCCTAAATAGAAAGTGCTATCAAGAATAGCCCTATGGATGGGTGACACTTGTCAAATCAAGAGTTCAAGATTATAGTTACAAATTGCTACTATACACACTTTTCAAAGGAAACTTGGGCTTAATGCAAGCTGTTAATAAAGAATTAGTTGGAACTTAAAATAAACTACAACTTCCTATTAAAACAAAAAGTTCACATGATGGACTTGTAGCAATGCAAAACAAAATTTGAAAAATGCCTAAATTCAGTTAAAACTGATGAGATGAACAAAGATAACCACCAACAAGTTTTTATGGAATCCTAGCCTATCAAGTAATCCTAACCTTAGGAGTAACTATTAACCCACTTGGAAAATTCCTCTTCACTTGGGCATTGGAACTTCAAGATTGTTGCTAGCTTATGTTGATGTGTCATATATCTAGTATCTAACAACACTTTGGTTTCCTTGATGAAACCTTCCAAGCTTGATACCAATTTCAATAGTTTGTCCAATTTTGCATTGCACAAAATTAGGTCAAATTTATCATTCTACACCACTGAAGTGACTAGAAGTAAAGTGATGTTCTGGAACTCAACTCTCCATTGCTCCAAAGATTTCATGTTGTCATGACTCATCACTGCCAAGTATTGGTGGGAGCTGGCATTCCTCCAATGCCTTGAAGTTATTCATTTTTTCCTTGAGAGTAAAGCACGGAATCTAGTAGCCGCTCCATCTGATAACTCCCCTACTAAACTTGTCCGCTTCCCTAGGATTCGAAGTTCAAGTACGCATAACGTAGTGATTTTCAAGCCATATCGTAAATGCGTTCCCAAGTATCGAATAGTCAATTCGAGCATTCCCCCTTGTTCGCCTCGCGAAGACCTTTGAAACGAGATCTTTCGCGAAGCTTCATTGTTCATACTTAGCAAATTGCGAAAAATGCAGTGGCACTGAAAAAGTGCGCTCCTGCCCTGAAGCCAAAAATTGGCTAAGTCTGGAAAATGCAAGGGCGCTAAAATTTAGCGCCCCTGCATGTAGTGAAATTGCCAAAAATGTAATAGCGCTAAATTTTAGCGCCATTACATTTTTCTTCAACACTTAAACTTTTTTGTGGCTCTGGCACGTTTCTTCATGTTTTCGCATTTTTCGTCAATCGTGCCACTTTTCGTGCCTAAATTTATTGCTCGACTTAAGTTAGGTTTTTAATTTTCATTTTCACTTAAGTGAATGAATTCGCCATTTTAGTTGTTTATATTTTATTTCCTTTTTCTCTCCTCTTGCTGTGCGAGTTTGCTTCTCAACTGTAAATCGCGTTTTCGAAGATTTTCGCCATTCGCCTCTTCAACAAGCTTCGCGTTTTGCTCTGGTAAGTTTTTCGTTTGGCTTTGTCTTTTCATTTGTATACATACACGTTTTTGTTTCTTACGCATTGTGTTCTCCATTCGCGTTTTCCTTCATTCATGTCTTTGTTTTTGTTTCTTCTGTTTCTCTTCGCGTCCTCCCTTCTCCATTCGCGTTTTTCTTCTCCTTACACAATGGAACCCTCTTTCATTGTTTTGGATGCGTTTTCCTTTCCTCCATTCGCGTTTTCCATCTCTACGCGTTTCTTTCTTCCCTCACACAATGCAATTTCTGTGTTTCATGTTTTGTCCATTTCTCCTCACAACTTGTATCTTTCCAACGTTATTCTCAGCGCGTTTTTCATGCCGTTCTTTTCATACGCTTTGGAGCAAACTTTGAAATCTCAAAAAAAGAAAATATTTCTTTATGAAACCCTTGAACCCATATACATTGATATTAAGACAAGTTTCAAAAGCTTTCATGCTACAAACATTGCATTTGTCAAGCTCAAGCGCTTTCGCCATTCCCTCTTACATTTACATTTTCAAAAATTGTCAAAATTTGCAAAAGCGCTGAATTTTAGCGCTGTGACATTTTGAAGATGTCAAAAAAAATGCCTAACACTAAAAGTGTAAGGGCGCTAAATTTTAGCGCCCTTACACCAAAAGCAATTTTCCAGAGATGTAAGGGTGCTGAATTTTAGCGCCCTTACACTTTTTTCAGGCTTTTTCCAATTCTTCCCAAATGAACTTCATTTTTTACCAGTGCACTCCCGAACCTCATTTTTCCACATTCTTGCATCGTTTTGCGTGCCTCGTCATCTGCTTCATGATTTCCTATCCTCGTGCTCATTTCGCGCTTTCTCATGTGTCCTAACAATTCATGTTTGTTTTGACTAAACGGATTGCAGTCTACTTTCAGAGATCGTAAAGTCAAGATTGATCAGGGTTCCAGTTCCTTTTGATGACTTCCACCAAGCCTCCTTCTTCTTCGAAAGCAAAAGGCAAGATGAAATACAAATATCAAGGCGTCTATCCACCAACTATGGTGCTTTCTAAAGTCGAAGAGATTAAACATACAAAAGTTGGTCATCAAGACTTGGTTGACTTCGCAAAGCTAACCGAGACGAAGCCTTTTCCTGATTCAATGAGAGCTATCGTACATAGCAACCTCCACTTGGTGGCGATGTTCCCTATAGCTGTGCACAATACCGAGTTTGTTCTTCAAGTTGTGTCTCATTACATCAGAGAAAGCAGAAGCGTGATCGACTCTTCCAGGCACAAGATTCTGAGACTCGACCCTGATTTCTTTGACATTGTCTTCAAGGTCCCTCATATGGAGAAATACATTGACATCTCTATATCAAAAGCATAGGAGATCTTCGATGCTGATCCCAATAAAGCTAAACAGTTGATAAACACTCAATGGCTCAAAAAGCCTAGATCATCTGTTTCTAGATGGCCGAAAGGACTCTTGAGAAGTGACTTCAAAGATGACGTCAAGGACATGATCACATTTCTAAGCAGGGTGAAGGGCTTGCCGGAATCATCCACTTTTCACGATTGGATGTATGAATACATCAGGATCATAAGAAGGCAGAAGGTGCATATCGACTGGGGCAAACAAATTAGTGATGAGATACACGAACAGTTGATCAATGCTCCTTCTACATTGAAGTTCTACATGACTTCTTACCTAGTGTACGCAGCGGTTGTGATGAGACAATTCCCAGGTCTATCCACAAAGGGGAATCGAATGATGGTGCCTGTGTATAGATATTTCTATCAATTGGAGCTAAAGGAGAGCTTTCATCATTTCAGACGGGTCACTGATGCTTTCTTTGCACCTCTACTCTTCAACTTTGATCCAGCATTGGAGAGAAGAAGAGTATCTGATGAGGCTTATAAGGTGGTAAGTAAAGTTGGATGTATTTTTCTCCAATTCCCAACGTTTACTTACTTGAGAGTAGGTTGTTACACTGGTTGTCCCTACATGCTACCACGTTATCCTTCAGATAAGTGGATTCTCATTGAAACATGCAGATAGTTGATGTCAGTGCAGAAGGAACGTAGAAGCAACCACAAGCGTGGGTTCAAGTTCCCGCTGACCATCGGCCGATATACTATCCAAACTACACAAAAAGCTAAGTCTGTCTATGCTGAGATGCAGATCATGACCATCAAAACCTATAGGTATAGGTTTGATTTCGACTACCGAGATGTCAGAAAAAAGTTTCAAAAAGGTCACCAACACAGGTACCGTTTTGAAGACATCTGGGCAGATTGCAGAGATGAAGAAGCCATTCGCAAAATGGACTATTGCAGATTGACAGTTCAACAAATCAGAGATCTTGGTATTGCTGATCTACCAGAGGATTTTGAGGATCCAGGTGATATCATCAACGCTGTCTATGATGAGCAAGGCATTGCTAAAAGGCCGTTGCCTACAATACAATGGTCTAGGAAAGAGGTCACCAGCATGAGAGAAAGGCTGAGACCAATCCTAACCAAGACAGAAGAATGGTTACATAAACATGGTCATGCAATGAAAAGTTTCAGAACAGACTCAGAAGTAGAGGAATCTGAAGCAGAAGCTCGCCAACAGCTAGAACTCCGCGACTAAAACAAATCAGCGACCATTCCCACTTCTTCGCGAAGGGGTCCAAGGATCAAGTTCACTGTTGGTAAGAAAGATACCTAGGCTGTCCATGAGGCAGAAATGACAGAATCTCATCCATCTCGCTCTAGGGGTAAAAAGCCTATTCTGGAAGAGATAGATTCCGATGAAGAAGGAACTTCAAGCGACCAATCCGCTGAAGATGAAGATTCAGCAGAAGCAGACTCCGATGCCGAAGAGGTTTCTGAAAGTGGGAAAGAGTCTGATGAAGATTCTGAAAAAGGATCTGAAGGTGACTTTGAAGGCGAACCAGATTCGGAGAGACAAGAGGGTGATCAACAGGAACCCGGGCATGATCAAGAAAGAACTACTTCTGCTCCTGAGAATGTAGTTGAGGAAATTCACAGAACATCATCGCCCGTGACTTCAAACGTTCCTCATACCCCTCCTGATTCAAGAACTCCTCCACCTCCTGTTCCCTCGTCGCCTATTCCTACCACAAGCATTCCTGCAGCTGAGATATCTCCTATCCCTGCAGCATCAACCCAGCTTGATACTCCTTCAGTGACAAGCATCCATACGGTTGATATACTGTCAAGCCCTCCATCATCCATTCCTAGCTTGTCTTCGCCAACGTATGATATCACTTCTGAAAATGAATTCAATCGTTTCATGAATGAGTCGATGCGTGATCAACTCAATGTGTCAACCACAGGAGCTACGATGACAAATACTTCTCCAATTGTCACGATACCAATGGTGAGTTCAGATGTGACAATAACTCTCGTGGCGGCAATGGCTTAATCAACTGACAAGAAATCCGGGGAAAGTTCACATTTCTTTTCTTCCTCCTCACACATCTCAAGTGTCGGCTTAAAAAGCAAATGATTTCTCTGGAGGAGCTCAACCTCGAAGAGATAGTCCTTCCAAAAGCCAAAGGGAAGAAAAAGGAAAAGGTATACTCAATGCTGAACGTTGATAAGTCTGGCCACAAGTATGTTGAAATTGGCATACCAATCGAATCAAGAAGGTGATGTCAATATGAAGACAACACAAGAACAAAGTGTCCAAATGGCAAGGTTACCAACGAAGTGCAAAAGCCGAGCGCTAAAGTAACTCTTTGGATATTCGTGAAGGTCGATAAAGTTGGAGTTAAGCTCAGAATAGCGTTCGCGCGGCATTTATGCCGGCCCAAAAGCAGGTTCACACGGCCCGCGAACACCAACCCGCCCACGGCCGGTAACATCATGCCAATCCACCGCCGCACGCGGTGCCATATTATCTTTGCCGCAGCATCTGCATCTGTTACCCATCCCATGTTCTTATCGGGCGACGGTAAACTACTGATGGTGCCAATAAGCTCACCACGAGCTTGATAAAGAAAAAAAAAGAGCGTGACTTTCCCGGAGCCGACATGAAAATTTTGTTGCTGCCCAACAAAGTCAGGTAAAGCTCAGCAAATTGGTGGAGGTTGGGGTAATTCTCGACAAAGAAAAGTTTGTAGAGGTAAGAGAATCACTGAAACACAGAATTCAAGTGGTTCAATCTCTCATAGAAGATCTTCACCAAGTACAGGAAGATGTCGACGGGCATCACACCATTCTTGACAAAAGTATCAGAGAGTTGCCTGGTCAACTTCTTGAAGAAAATCGTATCTTCCTGCCGGCCACAGAAATATCCCAGATCTTCAAGGAAGCCATCATGAATTTGATTGACAGTTCAGACTTCTCAGAAGCTTCGCTGAACATCATTTGTGATACAAGGCTCACATTGGACAACCTAAAGACGCATCTTGATAGGTGCAAAAAGGTTCACTCATCTGCCATGAGATCGATCACAAGAATTCACACCATTGTGGATTACACCGTTGGTCCAGATGAGAAGTTCGTGCAGGAGACTAGGAGGAAATTTGAAGACTTCCGCGCCCAATGCAAGGAAACGTAAAGCAGCCCCCTATTCTCCAGTGTTAGACATTTTCGGTGCATCCCATTATGCATCTTGTAAATATTTCTCGACATTTTCAAATGCCATTTTGTAAATTGTAATTACACCAAGTCCAAAGATGTAATATTTTCAAAACAAATTACACTTTGACTTTGGTCAAAGTTAGGTGAGGTCTCCTAAAATCGCTCACCTAACTTTCCTTAATTTTCTCAATCTCTTTCCTAATTTTGCTCATCCCTCTTTCTATATAATGTGAGGGATTTTCATTCTAAATTATCTTTGAGCCTTTTGCAACGAAGTGCTACCCTTTTGTAAGAAAATTTGTGAAACTTTGCGTTCATGCTTTGTGAATGAGATTCGATTAATAAAGAAAAGGATTGCAAGCCAAACTTTGTGTTGGATTCGATACTTTTGTGAGTTAATCTTATTTGGTAGTGATTAGTTCAAAGAATCTGAAAGACTCTAAATAGTTTATGTAAACTTTGTGTTACATCTATTATTTAGATTGCATTTTTATTTCTGTTTATCATTGGTTGAATGATCTACAAGACTTTGTGCTTGTAATCATTCACGCTCTTGCATGTTCTAGTTGAGTGATCTACAAGACTTTGTGCTTGTAATTATTCATACTCTTGGATACTTTTTTCGAAGGATCTACAAGACTTTGTGCTTGTAATCGTTCGTGCTATTTGACACTTTTGTTGGATGATCTACAAGACTTTGTGCTTGTAATCGTTCATGTTGTTCGAAGAATTGTTGCGTCTAAGAATACTTTGTGCTTCTAACGTAGCAAACGGTCCGTCTACGCAGATCCAACACTGATAAAGCTACGTAACGACTTTGTGCCTTCGTGAGCTTTCCCTTTTTAATTTATTTGTTTGTTATTAATCACTTCTGGTAGCTCTACGCTTCGCTTTGACGAGATAGAGATATTGGTATTACTGCTAGTTGTTAGTTTTAGGTTGTTAAGAATTATGAACTTCCAACAAGTGAAGCATTGTAAACATCTCTGAAAAAAGAGAGAAGGATGAATGTAACACACCCCCCCCACTCCGTGAATTGCGTGTACATTTTGTAATTATCTGTTTGATTTACTATCGCTTCTGTTAGCAGTAAGAAGGGCGCCTCCCCTTTCCGAGAGGAGAGATTCACATCTCACATAGCTGTGGCTGAAGTTCAAGTTGTGTAATCTATCAAAAGCTGATTACATAATTTTCACCCAACAGACATTACCTCAAAATATGCACAAAAATTCACTATAATACATGTTTGTGCTCCTTAAATCATGTTCACATCTTATAATTTGATGATCCATATGATTATGAAATATTTGATATGATGATTACTTGTTATGACCTTTGTCATGACCAAATATTCATATATTGTATTATGTGTAAATGATCCTTAGATAGGTTTTTTGACCACCATTGTCTTAACATTTGACTATATTGGGGGAAAAATTATTATACCACCTTGATGCTTATCTCCTATTTATGTACTTACATGCTACATCATTCTTGTCTTATCATGAGGTTACACCAAAGGAAACTTTATTCCATGTGCCTTGGTGATTATCCTTTATTTTTATGCTTACATGCTTATTATATGATGGTTAAACATGATTTGCATGTTTTATTTTCATCCCCTCCAATTTTCATATGCTTTTTATGCAACCAATTCGAGGAGGCCAATATATTATCACTAACACTTTTCATGGTTGAAATCCTAAGTAGCATCTTGTGCTAGATAGAGATGCATCGATGCATCAAGATGAAGTTACATCATGTTGTAGCGACACACGTGCATTATATGTGATCTATCACATTGCTACATTACTTGCTTGCATCACACATAGATTTATCACATTTTCCCCATCACATGGAGATTGATCATATTAGTGTTACATCACATAAAGTTTTAATCACATTGTCCACATTGTATGAAGACTTATCACATTACCACAATTGTATGAAGTTTTATCACATGACCAAATCATATGGATCCATCACATTATATCAATACATGAAGCATTTTTGTATCTCTTTTTATACCAAAATAATTTTGAATCCCTTCTCTTTTCTTATCATTTTTTTTTTATAGTTAAATCAACTTGTGATTTATGCTTATTTTGATCATAAGGTAGACACTACTCATTACATATTTTTTGTTTTTTGTTTTGTTTCTATGGAGTGCTTATATTGATGGGAGTACAAGAAGATTCATTGTATCCTTTTTCAAAGACAATATATTTTATGAGTATATATATATATATATTTAATTTTAATGTTCATAGAGAATGTCCATATACCTTGAAATGTCATATTTATTCACACACATGTCAAAGTGTGAGAAAAATATAATGATGAAATTAACATTACCCATGTGTCATTTTTCCATTTAATTTTATCCCAACCTTGATGAGAATGCCTTAATGCAATAATGTATAA
>VDFB02235012.1:0-14949 GCA_007258455.2 Sequoia sempervirens | reverse complement strand
CCGATCTGACTCTTCTTTCTCTCTTTTTCTCCTTTCTCCTCTTATATCTTCTCTATCTTCCTTAAGTGTGCAATGGGTACTCTAAATAGGTTTGAAAGGTGAATTATCATATCCTTAATCAAATGACACATGTGGTACCTTGAGCATAACTCCCTAGGGACACATGTAATCCTTGGATTGTTGGCATGAATCGACTAATCAAAAGTTAGTCTCCCTCTCTCTCAATAACGTTTAATTTAGATTTTAAGTTGGAAATTTATTTTATTATATAAATTAGGATAAAAATAAAATGAATAATTATAAATTAAATTATTTCTAATAACTTTTAATTATAATTTGTAATTTCATAAGCATAAATAAATATGTAAAATAAATTTCAAAGTTAAATCATACTACAAAGGAAATGCAAAATTACAATATCCATTTAAACAAATAATTTTAAAATAATTAAAATTTAATAACATGAATAATTATAAATTAAATTATTTCTAATAACTTTTAATTGTAGTTTGTAATTTCATAAATATAAGTAAATATGTAAAATAAATTTCAAAGTTAAATCATACTATAAAGGAAATGCAAAATTAAAATATCCATTTAAACAAATAATATTTAAAAAAATATTAAATAATAAACTTATTGTGAATAAATAATTAAATAATAGAATTAAAATTTTAAAAAATGTACTTAAAAAATATAATTAATATATTGCAAACAATAGTAACATTAATTTGAAAGTAAAATTGTACTTCAAATAAAATAGTAAAACTAAAAATAAACAGTATTAAAACTGTTAACACTAAAATTTTAACTTTTATATTAAAAATTACAAGTAAGATTAAACTTAAAAAAATAAAAAATAAAATGAAAGGTAAAAAATCAATTTCTAATTTAAATATAGATAATTTTGATTTGATTTGATTTAATTTTAATAAATTTTATGTGATTTAATTTAAAATGTATATTAAAAAAATTTAAATATAAATATTTAATATAAATATAAATTTACTAAAACCTACAATAAAAAAACTCTAATAACTACTCAAATATTTTTTTAACTTTAAAAATTATTAAGAATAAATTAAACTAAAAGAAATAACATAGAGCATTGATAATCGAAATAGGCACGTGGCATATTCTCTTTATCACGAAATGCCAAATAAATAAATAAAAACGACAAAAGAAAAAAAAATAGTGAGAGACAATGTAAAATAAAAAATAAAACTTAAATATATTTCATTTCTATTGTCTTAATTTGAGACAATGTAAAATAAAAAATAAAACTTAAATATATTTAATTTCTATTGTCTTAATTTGAGACAATGTAAAATTAAAAAAAAAACTTAAATATATTTAATTTCTATTGTCTTAAGTTAAGACAAAATAAATAAATACAACTTAAATATATTTAAGACAAAATTAGTAATTTGTCTTAAATTATCGTCTTAAAAAGCCCCTCAATGTAGTAGTAAGGACGCAGATGGCAGTTTGATCTGGTCTACGAATACATCCTCCAAAGACTTTCAAGGACTAAAGATCGAAGAAACGGGGAACTTAGTGCTCTTCAACAACTCCAATGGAACCATCTGGCAGCCTTTCGTCCATCCTGCTGATATGCTCCTGCTAGGCCAGAAGTTCAAGGTGGACCAGAAGCTTATTGCAAATATTTCTCCTACCAATACAAGTCAAGGTTTATACTACGCAACCTTGAAAGTGCACTATTTTTCCATGTACACGGCCCCCGCGCCGGCTCAAATGTATTTTAGGTATCCAGAGCAACCCACAACTGTTAACATAGCATATGTACAATTCGATAATGAGACACTCAATTTCTATCCTGTCGGATATCCATCGAATCCGATTACATTGAGTCTTCCTATACCTAAAAATGCCCTTTATTTTAAGATTTATTCAGATGGGCATTTGCAGTTCTATTCTTTCCAAGCAAAAACTGGAAAGTCTGTAACTGACTATTTGTCAGACTTTACTAGTGCATTAACTAAATGTATGTATCCAGGAATTTGTGGGGACTATGGTGTCTGCAGCGATGGTCAGTGCAGCTGTCCAAACGAGACCAATGCTTTTGCTCAGATTAATGCCTTCCAACCCAGTTCGGGCTGTGTTCCAGTTAGTCGTCTCGTCTGTACAGACACGTCTACAATCAATAACAGTCCACAAGATTATGAGTGGTTGGAGATCAACCATACTTCCTATTTTACTTTTTCCTATGAAAATGGGTCTACCACAGAGTTGGTTTCAAGAGATGAATGTACAAATCTGTACCTCAAAAATTGCACTTGCAAAGCTGCTTTTTTCAGGTATGATATCTCTGAAAATTATTCTAGTGGTTATTGTTATCTGGAGTCCAATGTCTACTCCGTGCAAAAGAACAGTCCAAGTGATACCTTTTATAATTCCACTGCTTATATTAAAGTTAAGAGAATCTCCAAGGGCGCTGATCGCCCAGTTATAGCTATCAGTATTACTGTTGGTAGTGGATTGGTTGTTCTGTTTCTCTTATTGGGGGCATGGATGGAAAAATCTGGAAAATGCAATACAGAAGAGAAGAGGGATGAGCGTGAGGAAGAGGACGCTTCTCGGAACTGGCCGGAAGGGTTAACTCTGCGTTTCTCATTCCGGGAACTGGAAACTGCTACAAACAATTTCAGCACGAACCTCGGCAGCGGGGGATTCGGGTCGGTTTACGAGGGCATTCTGTCTGATGGCGCAAAGATTGCAGTGAAGCGGCTTGACAGAGCGGGACAAGGAACAAAAGAGTTTAAGGCAGAGGTAGAAATGGTAGGCAGTATTCATCATCCTAATTTGGTAAGATTGAAAGGCTTCTGTGCAGAGAAAACCCATCGAATGCTCGTCTACGAGTATCTACCAAATGGGTCTCTTGAGAAATGGATATTTCACAGTGATACCGATCAGCCTGTACTGGATTGGAAGACTAGATCCAAAATAGTTCTTCATATTGCACGGGGATTGACCTATTTACACGAAGAGTGTGAACAGCGAATAATTCATTTCGACATCAAACCCCAAAACATTCTCCTTGATGAAAATTTCAATGCAAAGGTGTCAGATTTTGGGCTTGCAAAGTTAACTAGCAGAGATCAAAGTGAAGTGATAACTATGTTGAGAGGAACACCCGGTTATATGGCTCCTGAATTATTGAATATGCATATTACGGAGAAGGCAGATATATTTAGCTTTGGTGTTATGTTGGTCGAAATTGTGAGCGGACAAAGAAGCAGACAGCTTACTGAATACCGCTTATTCTCAGTATTACAGAAGAGAGCCGAGGAAGGGAGATTAACAGATTTGTTAGATTCAAGGCTTCAAGATGAAGCGGATGCCATAAAGGAGGATGCAACCAAAAATGTTACGCGTGGGAAGGGCGTGTATACAGGATGATTTTATGAGCAGGCCAGCGATGTCAACTGTAGTAAGGGTATTGGAGGGGACGGCAGAGTTGGTTAGTTTCCGATCTTCTTCCTCCACGACTTTGGACCACTCAATCCCTCTCTTATCCAAACCTCAAAATTCCAAACTCTCGTACACTCCCGAGTCTTCTATATTTGGTGGAAGATGATTCAATTTTAAATATTTTCTCACTGATTTGATTTTAAATATTTGGTTTAGGAGTAGTGACTGCTCTTTTTAATTATTATGGGTTAGCTTCAGTACGATTATCATTTATGATTACATGAAGAGACTAATAATAATTTGATTTGAAGTATTTTGTACTAGATAGGGGAAGGCTACCATTAGTTGCTATAGTTAATTTTGCGTAAGTTTTTAAACATTGTCAGATTGAGATGATTTTTTTGGTTTTATTTATATGTTGGTTAATAGTTTATAGCTATTGTTTTGATTTGTGGGGATTTCCCAAATAAACATGCAAGGATGAAAAGTCACCATTTAAACTTACGGCCCAAATGTGCCCTTGCTTTCATTACCAATAAATATTTTTTTAAAAACATATTTATGTCATGCAAAGATAACAATTTTAATGTTTATAACTGCTCAAAAGTGAACGGATTAAATTCTAAGTATTAATATTAGGGGTTCACTGTGCCGGTCATAAAAGTCAACAACCACACATTACCTACCAAGCATTTGTCTCAGACACCAGTTGCAATTTAATTCGATTGATATGCATGTCGAGTCCAATGAGTGTTATTTTCCAACACTTTTTAATGCTACCTCCACTGTGGCACAATCAGACATAACTCCTATGTAGGCAATCAGACATTGTTGATAACTAATGTTGCATAGTCAGTTGACTTCCAGTTCTACCAACTTTGAAACATACACAATTTTAAGTTCTAGTAGTGGAATACTTTTACATGTTGCATGTTGGTTTCTGCTTCATGCATATTTCTTTACTTAGAGCAGATTTAGTTAGTTAGTCTGTCAATTAAGACAATTAGTTTCATATTTTATAACAGTTAATAAACTTGGATTTCACTGCCAAATTGGATGCATAGAGTAATGCATGTAAAATGCATAGATAGATCTTTAGTAGTAGTTGAGTTCTTCAAGCTATTTTTAGATATTGCAGTCTACACAACAATGTAATTCTTCTTTTATATAAGCATCAATAGAGATATGATTCAATAGCTTGCAAAATACAGAAAAGTGCTCTATTTTTCAATGCTCTCTTTTTCCCCTTTCTGAGTTGATATTTATGTTGTCATATTTACTTTTATCTCTGTTGTTATCTTTTTAACCTGTTAGATCAGGAATAGGGCTTTGTTTTAGATTCTACATTTGGTATCAGAGCTAGGTATCTTTTTGGTAATCATGTTAGGACTAAATTCTTTGTCAATTCTTGATTTCAATGGAAGTGACTATGAATACTGGTGCATCAAGATGATGACCTTTTTGAAAGGGAAATATTTGTGGGAGATTGTAGAAATGGGTTATGAAGAGCCAACAGATTGGAATGCTCTTGCAACCAATGATAGAAAAACTAAGAAGGAGGCTAAAAAGAAGAATTCTCAAGCCTTGTTTCATATTCAAATAGCTCTTAATAAGAGCTTATTTCCAAGGATTGCAAGTGCAAAGTCAGCTACAGAAGCCTAGAAGACTCTAAAGGAAGCTTACCAAAGCAGTGACTAGTTCAAGGTTGTGAAGCTGTAGATGTTGAAGAGAGACACTGAAAATCTGAAGATGTAAGAAACTAAGAAAGTAAGTGATTATTGTGTAAGAGTCAATGATGTGGTTTATAAAATGGCCACTCTTTGAGAAATAGTAACCAATGAGGTTGTAATTAAAAAGGTTTTGTGATCTCTTACATCAAGGTGGAATCATGTTGCCATAATCACCTAGTTGGATCTCTAATGTCGAGCATGGAGAGAGATTGAGAGATTCCTTTGGGAAAAGTGATGAGAAATCTTTTTCCTCAAAATTACAAATCACAAAGAATGAAGATGCCAGAAGTAGCAACCAAGGAAGAGGCCAAAATCAGAATCCTTGAAGAGAGCAAGGATTTGACTACCCTTCAATTTTATCACCTAGTTGGATCTCTAATGTCGAGCATGAAGAGATATTGAGAGATTGATAGGGATAGGGTTGGATCAAGACAATCACTGTCTCAATGCTTTGGGTCTCACCTTGATGAATCCCTTTGGTGTCACTCTCCACCACTCAACCTATAGGTCCTATGCTATTTAGGCACCCCTGGTTCTTCTGACCAACCCTACTATCATTTACAATGCCTTCACCAAACAAATCTTGGTGCTCTTCCTCACAATCACTCACTAGCCCTTATTCTTCCTAAAGACTAGTTGCTCCTCCAAATGCTTCCTAACTTGATGCAGGGGTGTGAAAAGCTTCCATGGCTTCAAAAACATCTTACAAAGGTTCCTGATCAACCTCCATTCACCAGTTCTCCATCGCTTTCACCAAAACCCTATTCTAGGGTTTACGAAGGGCTACTAGCCTTGAGCCCCTTTTTAGGCCTCCTAACCCAAGGAAACAGGTTAATACTCCTCTCCTTCAATGGATTATGTCAAACTCCCTTCTGACACCCTGGCTCATTTTCCAAACTCTTGAATATTTTTAGGGTTTTGGACCTTCACTGTCCGTACACAGGTGAAACCCTGATCTTGCAAGAATTAGGGCTTTTCTTGATCATTTCTTGGACTGTTTGCTTCTTCCAGCCTCAAATGCACTGATGAAGAATCTGAATTCTTTCTTAGACCTTCTCAAGGCTTCTTGCATTCATCACACACCTTGCATTGTTTAGCATTTAGCACCCCTGCCACATTAGGACTGTGTATTGACTGTCTTTTCCAAGCTGGGCACTAACAGTCTCTCCTAGGAAAAGACTTTGAGCATGCTTCTAGAACTCCTAATGTCTCCTACCACTAAAATATGTACAGAGAAGGAGCCTGGCCACATTCCCAACAAGTCCATACTTCCTGGTATGGAGGGAATGTAGCCTAATACTCTATTCTTACACAATTTCCAATCAAGATAGCAAATAAAGAAAAACACATAATTTACAAAAATGGAAGAAAGCGATGAACAAACTATCTAATGTGCCAAAAAAAAACTTCTAGAGGCTTCACTACATGCTAATCAAACCTACAAAATTCCTCTTTCAATTCATCTAACTATTGTTCCAGGAACAAGAATAGAAAAACTAGAAATTTCACCAAAAACACTATTTTTTTGTTATTCTCATGCAACTATAAACGTTCCACAATCTTCCAACCCTCTTCAAAGGTTGAGGCCACCTTTAAATATGCCTCCCAAATAGTTAAGCTTCTTAGGTCGAGACTTTAGATGACCTAAAAATGCATTTTGTAAAACCCAATGTGTTTTCAAGCACTTGACTAGATGGTGAATGATGACAAGTTGGGGCTTCAAAACCCATTCTTTATTACCACCTCCCAATTCATTGATCAAGATAGATCAAGATTTATTCAAAACAAAAAAACCTAGCTAGATGGTCAACATGACCTCAAAAATATCACAACAAAATTTTAAACTTCCTTCAAGACTCCAGGAAAACCCAAGTTTCCTAGGTGCTCCTACACCATTCTCCCCCTCTCATCCCAAACAACTAAGGAGAGGAAGGAGAGACCAATTTCAAGTCAATGCCAAGTTTCTTGAACTGATCTTCCTATATCCAAGTGGCTTATGATTCTGGCTTGTTCTTCCACTTGATAAGGTGCTCCATGTACACCTTATGTCTTGTAGCTTTCTGCACTCTTGACTGCAAGATCTTCTCTACCTAAAGCTTATCTTGATGAGGGAAGGGTACATTTCTGATGTCCTTGAGAACTTCCTGACCTGTCGACCCTCGTAATTCCACCTTATATGCATTCTTGCCATATTTGGCCAACACCTTGCATGGACCCACTCTTTTCATCTATAACTTGGTTGCCATTCCCTTCTGCAATCTGGATTTGTTGAGGTGGACCATAACATAGTCCCCAACTACAAATTGTACATCCTTCCTTGACAAATCAACATTCTCCTTCAACTTTTGGGTTGCTGCTGTGACTGTTTGCTTGACCTGCTCATGAATCTCCTTCATGGTCTAAGTGAAGTCTTCTACATGTCCACTCCTATTCTCCATAGATCCAAGGTCTACGCGGAAGTCTTTTGCATGTCATTATAGGCATACTCAGCTTGGGAGATAACCATATCCCATGTCTATCCATACTCCTTGGTTAGACAAATTAAAATATTTCCAAGCACCCTGTTGACCACCTCTATTTGACCATCGGTCTGAGGATGGTAAGCTGATCCAAATGACAGATTTGTACCCAACCTGCTCCATAGAGTCTTCCAAAAGTGACTCATGAATTTCACATCTCTGTCAGAAACAATGCTTAGGGGTAATCCATGGATCCTTACAACCTCCTGGAAGAAAAGGTGTGCTATGCAACTTGCATCATGAGTAGTTTTGCAGGGAATAAAATGACTCATCTTACTAAATCTATCTACCACAACATAAATACTATCAAAACTAGTCTTGGTCTTAGGAAGACCTACCACAAAATCCATGCTCACACACTCCCATGGTCTGTTAGGAATGGGCAGGGGTTGATATAAACCGCATTGCTAGCTCCTCCCTTAGCTTTCATGCATATAACACATTGTTCCACATATTTTCTGACATCTCTTGCTAACTTAGGCCAGTAATAGAACCTTTGAACTAGCTCTAAAGTTTTATTAATAACAAAATGCCCACTAAGACTACCATTATGTTTTCTTGAATCAGATTTTCCCTCATTGACCCTCTTGGAACACATAACTGATTACCCTTAAATAACAGTCCATTTTGTAGTGTATACTCAGCATATTGACTATGAAAATGATTCTCAAAATCAGAACATACCTTGTAAGGCTTCTGAGAAGTCTTCATCCTCGCCATAGAGGCGCCCTGAAATTTTAATCCCATGCTCTTCAACCTATCTCTTGCACTGTCAACAACCTTATGCTTAATGCATCTGCAACCTTGTTCATTTGCCCTTTCTTGTGCTTGATAGTAAAAGTAAAAGCTTGGATGTATTCCATCCATTTCAAATGCCTATTACTTAGTTTTTCTTAGGTGTTGATATAACTAAGTTCTTGGTTATCCGTGAAGACCACAAACTCTTTGGGTAACAAATAATGCCTCCACTTCCTAAGGGACTGCACTAAAGCATATAACTCAAGATCATAGGTAGAGTACTTTTGCTTAGCTTCATTGAGCTTTTCACTAAAGAAGGCTATAGGCCTACCTTCTTGACTAAGTACTCCTCCCACTGCTACTCCACTAGCATCACACTCAACTATGAACAACTTGTCAAAACTAGGCAATAATAGAATAGGTTGAGTTGCCACTTCTTGTTTTAGTTTTTCAAACCCTTTATCAGCCTCTTGAGTCCACTTAAACTTTGTTTTCAGACCACCTTTGATAGTATCTAGATTTGTAGAACATATACTACTAAAATTCCTATGAATTTTCTATAAAACTGAGCCAAACCATGAAAAATTCTTACCTCTGTTTCTATGGTTGGTGTAGGCCAGTTTAGGATGGCTTCCACCTTGCTTGGATCCATCTTCAAGGTTCCTTTGGATACTATAAAACCTAGATACACCAGCTCTTGTTTGAAGAACTCACACTTCTCAAGGTTGATTGCCAATTTCTCTTCTTGCAACCTTTTAAGAACCATCTCCACATGCTTGAGGTGTTCTTCTGCTACCTTACTAAAAATTAGTATGTCATCAAGATATACTACTACAAAGATCCATGTGAAATCCTTAAGCACCTCATTCATTAGTCTCATAAACGTGCTAGGGGCATTTGAGAGGCCAAATGGCATCACTTTCCACTCATATAATCCATCATTGGTCTTAAAAGTTGTCTTCCACTCATCTCCATCCTTAATTTTGATATGATGGTAGCCACTCTTCAGGTCCAACTTAGTGAAATACTGTGCTCCTCCAAGGCAATCCATTAAATCTTCTATTCTAGGGATAGGGAATCTATATCTGATTGTAATCCTATTGATTGCTCTAGAATCAATACAAAGTCTCCACTTACCTCCTTTCTTGGTTGCCAAAACCACTAGTACTGCACAAGGGCTGATGCTCTTTTGAGTCAATCCTTGATCCAATAATTCTTGCACTTGCCTAGCCACCTCTAGGTTCTACTTAGGTGTGAGCTTGTATGCTACTTTGTTGGGCAATGAGGCTTCAGGTATGAAGTCAATTTGATTACTTATTTCTCTCTTTGGTGGTAGATTTGTAGGTGTTCCATCACTCACTATGCTCTTGTACTTATCAAGTAACCTTTGGACTACTTCCGGTAAGACTGTCCTTTCATCCTTGGCTTCTTCTTTAGACTGCATTAAAACCACATATCCTTCACCTCCTTGATGTAGATTGCTGATAAAATCTTTACCACTGCTCAACATGATGTTTGGTACCTTGGACTACCCTTCATCTTCCTCTATCAATGACTACAGCTTGAAGGTTCTTCCATCCTTCTTGAATGAGATGGTGTTCTCTTTCCCATCATAAATCGCACTTCTGTCATATTGCCATGGTTTTCCCAGTAGTAGATGACATGCATCCATGGGCAATACATCACAAACTAACTTGTCTTTATAGCCTCTAATTGAAAATTCCACTATTACCTGCTCATTGACCAAGACACTCTGCCTCTATTTTTAGCCATATGACTTTGTAGGGCATAGGTACTTTTCCAATAATTTTAGTTATTTATTCTCCTTTGAGATTATATATGTGGTTGAACTCCTGAAGTTCACAATGACTTTGGCCAATTCTTTCCAAGCATCTGCATCTTTACTCTAAAAAGAGCTCTTCTGCTTAGTTCCTCTTTGACCTGGGTTGCCCCACTGTAACTCTCTATTAAAATCAGATTCTCCAATTCTAGATTCTATATGACTGATCTCATATGCTTTAGGACTCATGGTGTCTTCTTGTGCATAGGCCACTCTCTTTTCATTGCTAGATGATGATGCTTTCTCCGGGCACCTATAAGCAGGGTGACCTAGTTGGTTACAATGATAACACTTCATGTTTGCAAAGTAAGAAATACTCCTACCTGCTCCTCTTCCTCCGCTCAATCCACCTCTTGAATATTTTTCACCTCTCGCTCAATGAGCTTTAGATTCTTTGTCTCTTTGATCATTACCTCTACCTTGGTAAATCCACCATGCTATCCTTCTTTGATCCCTTTTAATCCCTACCTTTGTTTCCTCTCGGGCCTCTTAGAAGTCTCGACATCTTGTTTCCTCTTAGTCCTCTTTAATCTCTTTTATGGCTAACCGAGTAGCATTGGTGGACTATCTTGGGACTGAGTAAAGCCATCTCTTCCTGAATGTTCCACTTCAAGCCATTAAGGTACCTAGCCACTTTTAGGCTCTTATCCTCTGTCACATTTGATCTCAAGCAAATCTTTTGAAACTCTTCAAGTAAACTTGTGTTTACATCTTGTAATCTTCTTCTACCTTAGGACTTTTTCCTTTTCAAGTAGTTGGATCCTCATAGTCATCCGCATAAAGGCTTCTTTTTGGTCTTTAGCAACCATTCCTTTCCAAGTTGATATGGGTTGTTTGCCTTCTTTCTCCCTCTCAGTTTGAAAAAACTTCCACCATGTCAAGGCTGATCCTCACAACCTTGATTTAGCAACTTTCACCTTATGTGCTTCAGTGACTCCATCACACTCAAAGTGATTCTCCATGCCTTCTATCCAATCCATGACTAGGTCTTCTTCCATCTTTCCACTAAAAAAGTGGTATATACCTTCAAGTGATTTTCCACTCAAATCTTTTTAATGCCTTCTAAGAAAGGGATCCTCTTCAAGATAGGGTCGTTCGGGTCTATCTTCCTCTCAGAACTCTTTCTTTTTGAATTCTTCCCTAAACTATTCACTCCTCACCTGTCTCCTGTTGCTATTCTTTCCTCAATAGCTTATTATTATTGTCTTCTTTTCTTGAACTTAACCATTCAGTAGCTAGCTCTTACATTGGTCACCACAGGAAGAATCACTGTGACTCACCCATGATAAAGCATGTTTCCCAAACGCAATCCCCATTACGCCCAACTCAGACGGTAATGGATTCACATCAAATCACCGCTCCCACCGCCCGAAAATCACCCCTCTACTTCAAATCCCTCAAAAGTCACTCTCCACCACTCTCCAACCTATAGGTCCTATTCTATTTTAGGCACCCCGTTCTCCTCGACCAACCCTGCTATCATTTACAATGCCTTAACCAAACAAATCTTGGTGCTCTTCCTCACAATCACTCACTAGCCCTTATTCTTCCTAAAGACTAGTTGTTCCTCCAAATGCTTCCTAACTTTATGTAGGGGTGTGAAAAGCTTCCATGGCTTCAAAAAAATATTACAAAGGTTCCTGATCAACCTCCATTCACCAGTTCTCCATCATTTTCACAAAAACCCTATTCTAGGGTTTAGGAAGGGCTACTAGCCTTGAGCCCCTTTTAGGCCTCCTAACCCAAGGAAACAGGTTAATACTCCTCTCCTTCAATGGATTATGTCAAACTCCCTTCTGACACCTTGGCTCATTTTCCAAACTCTTGAAGATTTTTAGGGTTTTGGACCTTCACTGTCCGTACATAGGTGAAACCCTGATCTTGCAAGAATTAGGGCTTTTCTTGATCATTTCTTGGACTGTTTGCTTCTTCCAGCCTCAAATGCACTGATGAAGAATCTGAATTCTTTCTTAGACCTTCTCAAGGCTTCTTGCATTCATCACACACCTTGCATTGTTTAGCATTTAGCACCCCTGCCACATTAGGACTGTGTATTGACTGTCTTTTCCAAGCTGGGCACTAACAGTCTCTCCTAGGAAAAGACTTTGAGCATGCTTCTAGAACTCCTAATGTCTCCTACCACTAAAATATGTACAGAGAAGGAGCCTGGCCACATTCCCAACAAGTCCATACTTCCTGGTATGGAGGGAATGTAGCCTAATACTCTATTCTTACACAATTTCCAATCAAGATAGCAAATAAAGAAAAACACATAATTTACAAAAATGGAAGAAAGCGATGAACAAACTATCTAATGTGCCAAAAAAAAACTTCTAGAGGCTTCACTACATGCTAATCAAACCTACAAAATTCCTCTTTCAATTCATCTAACTATTGTTCCAGGAACAAGAATAGAAAAACTAGAAATTTCACCAAAAACACTATTTTTTTGTTATTCTCATGCAACTATAAACGTTCCACAATCTTCCAACCCTCTTCAAAGGTTGAGGCCACCTTTAAATATGCCTCCCAAATAGTTAAGCTTCTTAGGTCGAGACTTTAGATGACCTAAAAATGCATTTTGTAAAACCCAATGTGTTTTCAAGCACTTGACTAGATGGTGAATGATGACAAGTTGGGGCTTCAAAACCCATTCTTGATTACCACCTCCCAATCCATTGATCAAGATAGATCAAGCTTTATTCAAAACAACAAAACCTAGCTAGATGGTCAACATAACCTCAAAAATATCACAAAAAAAATTTAAACTTCCTTCAAGACTCCAGGAAAACCCAAGTTTCCTAGGTGCTCCTGCACCAGAGATTCCTTTGGGAAAAGTGATAAGAAATATTTTTCCTCCAAATTAAAAATCATAAAGAATGAAGATGTCAGTAGTAGCAACCAAGGAAGATACCAAAATCAGAATCCTTCAAGAGGAAATAGAGGAAGAGGTGGTTCAAGAGGAAGAGGTGATTCAAAAGGAAGAGGTTATTCAAGAGGAAGAGGTAGAGGCAGATTTGATAAGGGAAATATTCAGTGTTACCATTGCAACAAGTATGGACACTTTGAAAGAGAGTGCAGATTGAAAGAAGGTAATAATGATAAAAAGTGTTCATTATACTCAAGAGGGTGATGAGGCTCCTCCCAATAATTTATTTATATCTTATGAAAAATCTAAAACTATTTATAAAGATGTTTGGTATTTAGATTTAGGGTGTTCTAACCATATGTCAGGGAATGAGAAGTTTTTTTCTCTAATGAATGAAAGTTTCAAATCCAAGATCAAGCTTGGTGATAAAAAATCATTGGACATTGCTGCAAATGGGGCTATAGAAGTTCCTACCTAAGAAGGTATGAAAAGTGTTGAAGATGTTTATTATTATAGACATCCAAATTTGACCACTCTCGTATGCTCAAATTCATCCATTTTATTTCGTCTATCCAACATCCCATATTGGCATTGATTAAATGATTTATTTAATTAATATCCCCTTTTCTTCTAAGGTTCCTATGGTATTTAATTTAATAGTTAAATACTTTACCTTTATCCCCCTTTCTTCTCTAAATTAAATAAATGCTTTTATTTATTTATTTTGGTCATTTGTCTTTTTGAATTTAAATCTCTTTTAAATTGATCTTTTCTCTCTCCTTGTACCATTTTCCATAACCTCCCTTTAATTTGGATTAATTTAATTAATCTTTGATTTAGATGTGTACATCCTCCATCATTGTCCACTTGCCTTAATCTTTTTTTAATCACCCTAGTCACCTATTTGCACAACCTTAAATGCATGATTAGGTCAACCTAATCCTTCTGCCATTTATGGCATACCCCAAAGTCAACCCACATTAAATGCTTTCTCCTTTTGGAGAAGGCAACCTCTTCTCAATGTGAATTAAAAATTCGCATTATTCCTCCAAGTCTTTTCTCTTCCCTATGTGGATTATTGAGGAATTTTAAATTCCTCATGTGTCACATTTCCCACATGGGGACAAGGACCTCCTTTATGAGGAGATCTTGTTCCAATCCCAAAGTACTCTAATGTACCTCCACATCACCTTCCCCTTGACACATCATTGGACACATGGCAAGATGTGAGGGCTTATGAATCCTCAACTCACCCTATCCCTTGATCTTGTCCACGTTAGCTAAATCTCAGCCCTCCATTCCTTAGAGGCATTTCCCCTAAAATTATTGGATTTTTTCCTCATTTTGCAACAAAACTCATTCAAGCCATCAAGCATACTAGCATTCAAGCATTCTCAAGCATACTCCATTGTTGCAACTTTTGAGCTCATTTTGCATCCTCATCTTGCATCAACTCACATACCCACTTGCATCATTGCATCCCTCATCTCATGCATTATCGTTTTGCATCCACTTTCATGCTATTTTCCATCTAGAGGAGCACACAATTGAACAAATCAATAGGTCCAACCATTTGATAAACTTGGGCAAGGTAATTCACTCTATTTTGCTTTGTTTTGTTCAAGTTCAAGTAGGCCAATTTTGAGGTGTTGTGTTTCCCTTGCTTGCATTTCATTTGTTTTGCATTTTAGACTAGGAGATTTTACATTGCACATAATTACATTCTAGAATTAAAGCATAATTTATTGAGTGTTGGGAAATTGTTTGAGAAACATAATAAGGTAACTAGTGTTTGAAAAACAATAATGCATACTTTATGAT
>VDFB02235009.1:0-11716 GCA_007258455.2 Sequoia sempervirens | reverse complement strand
GAATGTTCCTTTTTAAGGGAAACCCTTGAAGCCTTTGGATTCTTTGCTATGATTTTCAATATGTTTCACAGCTTGTTGAAAGTTGTTGTTGCACAGGTAGAAGTAAATGGTTAACATTCGAAAGATTTTGACCATGAGAGGTTCATCAAGCAAGGATGTCATTTAGCACCTTCCCTCTTTGTTATTGCTTCAGGTGCTCTCTATTAGTTATTAATGGAACAAACACATTCTCCAAGGGTGCAGGGTATAAAAAATTTGAATTAGAATCAACAAATCAGTATATAATTTGTAGATGATACTACTATCCTTTTAGAGCTTGATGAAAATAACATGGAAGATTTGATGGGAAAACTCAATTTGTTTTGTCAAGCATCAGGTGTTAAATTTCTAATTTAATAAATCTAGCATTCATGGGTGGGAGGAGACTCCACTCAATTGGATCAAGAAGTATGATTTGAAATGGTGGGGGTCCAACAAGAAAGTAAGATACCTTGGGATACCCTTTGTTGTTAGTCCTAGTTTAAAGGAAATATGGATTTGGATTAGTTCACAATTTGAGAAAAAAGATAAAAGGATGGAATAGATAGTATCTATCGTTTACTAGTAGATTGTTGATCTGTCAAAAGATCTTATCATCCTGTAGTATTTAATTTTCCTCGATGTGGTTCTTTAGCAGTTATTAGGTCAACGAGATGTATAAAAGAATCATTAATTTTTTCTGGTCTAATGGAAAAGGAAAAAGGAAAAATCATTCAATTAGGTGGGAATTTTGCTACATTGACAAATTTCATGGTGGGGTTGGCTTGAAAGATCTAAGGATTCGTGGTATTGCCCTAGCTAAAAAATGGATAGCTAAAGCCATGGTGGGAAATGAACCTTGGAAGGTACTGGTAAGAAGCAATATTCAACTTGCTACCAGTAAGCATGCTAGGGCATGGAAAAAGCTGCACATCTATGACATTCTCATAAGTACATACCCTATGTCTCCAATAGGTTCCTTTGTCTTCAAAAGCATTTGGATGGCTTGTGAATTAGTTAAGCATAATTTGATGTTTAAATTGAGTGATTTTTAAATTAACAGTAATAAAAAATTGTTAGAGTAATAGGTTGTTTACTTGATTAATTTAATCATGTTGATTAATTAATTAAGTCACCTTTACTTTATTTCACTTAAGCTAAACTTAGGAATCTTTATTTATGAATTATTAAATTAGTCATGTTCTCTCATTCATATGATCTTGACACTTGTCACATGCTAATTTAATCATGTTCCTAGGGCTCTCACCTTTAGGGTTGATCTCCTTTATTAAGGATTGATCTCTTGTAATTGTTTAATCTTCTTTTGGGAATATCTTCTGTAATGTATCTTTTTCTTTTTGTTTCAGAAAGCACCATTCTTGTGTCTCTTTGTTCTCTTTATGACGTTATTTTCTCACATGTGTTCACTGATCCTGCGGAGGTTGGATTATCAACTTCTACATGGTATCGAGCTCTGTGATCTCCAAGCTCTTGTTCCTTTGCGGGATATATTTTGAAGAAATTTTCGCTTGCATCCAAGGTTAAATCAAACCCTCTCCATTAATTCCGTGAGGCTACTGATAGCCTTCCGGATTGATCTCTTTCTTTTCGGCTGGAATTTTATTTCTTGTTTTTCTCGGACTATGTGAGGGAGTTTGAAGAAAAGGGTTTTTGCCGCATCAAGGGAGTGCCTAATTTTCCAAAAGCATTTTGAGATGAAATCCTGACACCAAATTACGCAATAAGGCCCAAACCAACATTTCCATATATAATTTTGTCAATTTTGAGCAAAATATTTTGACCGGTAGAGGTATCGCATCAATTCCGGCATGCATTACGAGGTAAAATAAAAAAAGTCAAAGTGGGGATACGTAACGCACTACATAGGGTAATATGTAGGCCAAACCCACATAAAATTCTAACACTCAGACTGTGGGTCATGGGAAAACCCTTTTAAAAAAATATATAAATTTATTGTAATTTAAAAAAAAAAATTATTAAATTTTTTTTTGAAAATGTTTTTTTATTGTTTTTATAAAAAACATTTTTTTTTCAAATAAGCCAAATAGTGCAACTGCACTGACAGCCATTTTGCTGTCAAATTTAAGTTCGCAGTTTTGCTGTGACAGTTGTTTGGCTGTCAAATTTAATGTCGCAGACTGTGTTTTTTACACTTTGGGAGCTATTTTCTTCCAGAGGCCATAAGTTTTTCCCACAATGTTGAAATCGGGCAAACAAGATATTGTCATAAAGAGGATTTAGAGTACTTTCCAATGGTGTAGGTATTTTTTGGAGATTTTTTTCAGGTCCTTGTTATTTCCAGTCAAAGTCAAATCTTCTTTTCTAGAGTTGCCTTCAATGTTTTCGGCATAACATTTGCATACGATGTCGAAAATGGGCAAACGAGATATTGTCAGAAAGCTATTTCTGAGCTCTTTCTAGTGGTGTAGGTGGTTTCTAGATTTGATTTTTTTTCCATAAATCCTTCTTAGTTGTAGTCTTTTTTGGACTTTATGGGCTCACATTGCATGTATTTATCATCTGTGAATGCACTGAGATAAAGTTCCCCAGCTTTGTATGTGTAGTATTGGGATTCTTGCACATCACTTTGTTCCTTGTTGTACTCGCACTATGATATAAAGTTCCATGGGGGTTGATTTTTTCCTTTGTTTTCCTCCATACCTTTCTCATGCATATGTGACTTTTGTTTTCACATCCTTTCTATCTGCTTGTACTTTCATGATTTCACCTTTAGATGTTCTTGGTTCCTCTTCATGTGCTACTTTTAGGCATTTAGTTTTAGTGTACCTATCACGACTCTCCCTTTTTAGCATTATGGGTGGTTTCTACTGTTGGTGTTAATGCTTCTTTGGTTTTGCATTGGAGTGAGCTATGTATACAATATTTGTTCCTATGTACTAGGCGGATGTAGCGGCTGGTTACCCATGCATTTCGGTGAGATGGAGCACTGACTAGATGGACACTCTTGCATTCCTTCTTTTAGCATTTTAGTAGTCATTCTATGACCGTGTTTGCATCTTCTTCATGCTTCAATGGTGTTTTCCATGTTCATCCTTTGTTCCTATTTTTTGGGACAATTTCTTCTTGATTGGAGGATTCTTCATCCTTCACTCTTGTTTGGAGGCTTCTTAGTTTTTCACTTGTATTTCTCTCTTTTGGAGAGGAGTTTTTCCCATGAGGTTTTCTCCTTTTCTCCTGTTGTGAGAGATCTTTTATATTTGTACATGGGTACCTCATTTGGCCTAGTTATCGAGACCCATCTTTGCTTTCATGCTTTTTTTCCTTAGTTTCTTAGCTTCTCCCTAAGTTCAATGCACAAAAAATAGTGATGCAAGATATGAGGAAAATAATAAGAGAAAATTTCCTTCAAAAATACTCTGCAAAAGCCTCTTCCCTCGAGGACTCAATCTTCTAGTTCAAAAATGCCTCTAAAAAAGCCAGAATTGAAGAAGGAAATTTGAAAAATAATTAGGTTGAAGCAGATAGTTTGGTTCAAAACACTAGGGTCTCATCCTTGATGAAATATTTGGTCTTAGAGATCAAGGAAAAATAACTTGATATTGAAATCCAAAACTCGCCCAATACAAATAGATTTAATGTTGAAAGCCCAAATGAATGTGGAAAATGCTTCAACTTGGAAGGGGAAACTAGGCCAAAGGCCTCCACCTATGCAATATCTAATGTACTCAAGTCTTCTTCACTAGGGAGTGGAACCCTAGTGGTTCCAAGCCAGACTACCAGCTTCAAGCCTGACCAAACTAGTGACAAAAAGGAAAACATTATTGAGGGACAAGATAATTCTAAGAAATGAAATGTGTCATCAAGCGCCATTGAGAAATTGAATCCAAATACCCCTCCTAAAAAATTACTTAATGATGAGGAGACTAATGAAGGATCTAGAAAGAGTGAAAATATCAAACTAAAGAAAAAGGAAAAATTCAATATCCTAAAAACATGTATTTAGTGTTGGAAATGAGAATAATACTGATGGAAAGCTAAACAAAAATCCAAAACCCTAGCTAGTCTCAGAAGGCCTAAGAAACACTCAAAATCCCTAGGATTGGGTAAAGTGTTTTAGGTTTCTAAGAGAAAAATAAAATGAAGAAGTACAATAATCTAGTCTCCCATAGCAAAAAGGCTTGAGGCCAAAGAGAAACTACCAAGTGTTTTGAACTGTTCAAAAATGAACAAAAGGTGTCACCCATGGATGTTGATAATAGAATTTAGTTGCATATACTATAAGGTTAGGGGCTTGGGGTCCCCTAACAAAAAATATATAGTAAGAAGGTTCTTGAATGTTGAAAAGAAAAAAAAGCATAGTTCTGCTACAAGAGAGCAAAGCAACTGAATTCTCCTTAGACACCAACTTGAAATTTATTTGGAATGGATCTTCCTACTATACCACAAACCATGAAAGAAGTATGGGGTGTTTTCATCCTTCTCTCTAACTAATGGACCCCACATGTGTCCAGCCAAGGCACTTCTCCTCGCAACAAGGCAGTTTGGGTCACATCGAAACAGGATGGTGTCATATTTTTTGATTTGCTTCATCTATGCAAAAAATGACCATAGGGATAGAGCAAGGTTATGGAAATGGCTTATCAATCTCCCTAACATACCTTGGATCCTTGGGGTGACTTTAATATTATGGAACATCTAGAAGAAAAATGGAGGGGAAGATGAAATATCCTGGAAAGGAAGTGAAAGACATTTCTAGCTAAGGTTGAAAGCCAAGCTAAAATTGTTGGACCCAATGGAGAAAGGTGGGAAGGATTTTAAGGGGGTGTGGTTCAATGGGTGCACTTCACAAAAGGGTAGCATGAGAATTTATTCCAAGGTTGCATGATATATGCAAACAAATAATTTTTCACCTTCATACTAGATGAGGATGAAATTAGAACAAGAGTGCACCCATATACCATCTCTTATCACCACCCTATAAAAATTGGAATTTTTCTAAATCATAATAGAAGTAAGGTTTCTCCAAAAAAAATTGGGTTCATCCTTAATACTAACCTATCAAAGGATGAGGGTTGTAGGGATGCCATCACATCCCTTGGAGAGATTAATAACATAGATGTTGAAAGAGAGATTTGTCGTTGATAGGTGGAATCAAAATGTTGAGGTTTAGAAGAAACTCTTCCCAACCATTGGAAAGAAAAGAGCAATGTACAGGAGCAAAGAACAAAATGAACTCCAAGAATTCCTATTCTCAGTAGAGTCCAAAGTACAAATAGATCCAAGTGATGAACATCTATGTGAGGAACTAGCCCTAGCCAACAAAAATTTAAGAAAATTTGAAACACATAATATTCAATAGCTAAAAGTGAGGGAAAAACTTAATTAGCTAAGTTGTGGAGACAAAGTTTCCAAATTATTTGTTAACTATATAAAGGGAAATAACTTTAAGGAATGAATTAGAAAAATTGGGGAGGGTGACAATCTGTTTACCTCCTATGAGGATATTCTAAAGAAATTTCATACATATTTCAAAAAACTATTCACCTCTAAGGATGGGGTTGAAGGATGTCAAGAAGTTGGAGAATTCATAGGGTATGTGTAGAATCATGATGGTCCAAAAAGTGGTGATATGATGCGTATGTGGTAGACGATTTTTTTAACCAAAAATTGATAAAATGAAAAGAGTTTTTAAAGGAGATTTTTCTCTTTCCATCAATATAAATTATTATTTACTTTGAATTTAATAAATAATTATTATTCATTTTCTATTTGAATTATGACTAAAGTCTTGATTGATAGGCTGATTGAAAAACATTTATAGCTTTCAAATGGTATCACATTTTTTGAATCCAAAACAAGCATCACATTCATGCTTGAGTATATAGGATTAAAAAAATGAATTTCATGAATTTTGACCTAAGTTAAGTTAGACATACAAGTTTTTATATTTTTTAAAAGTTGTAATAAAAATTCATAATTAATTATTTACTTGGAAAAAATTAAAAATATGCATCACATCAGGACATGAGTCCTCTACTTATATCTAAAATATTATAAAAAAATATTATCATTTTATTGTGGTTAGGTGGTCAGAAACACCCACTTCTTATTTTTCCCCTGAAATTTAAGTACTACTGCATTGAAATTTCAAATTTTTACCAAATAGATTTTAGTTTTAAAATAAACCTAGTAGTTTAGAAACTACATTCAGTTTCTATAGATTCTATTCTTACATATTTTTGAAATAATATAGATAACTTATTCAAATTTTTAAGTCAAGTTGCCTAACTCTGATTTTTCTGAATTTTCATCACCACTTAAGGGCCTATTTTTTCCATGATGATCCTGCACATACCCCATAAAAAGAATCATCCCAAAGAAAATATATAAGGAAGATACAAGAGGTTATCAACAAATATAACTAAAGATGAGATCCATTGGGAAATTATGTCCATGAACAATCACAAGTCCCCAAGAGGGGATGAACTACATACAAAATTCTACAAAACCTTTGTAGATTGGGTTTGTGATGATCTACTACAAGTATACATAGAAGCCTTAGAGAAAGGTTCCTAGGGCAGAATTATCAACAATGGTCATAAAAATATTGCAAAAAGGGGGAGATAAAATCTTGATAAAAAATTGGAGCCTTATAACATGTTGGATGTATCATACAAGATCTTAGCCAAGGCAATTGCCTTAAGGCTTGTCAAAATTCTCCCCAAATTCTTTAATAGCACCTAGAGATTATTTATAAAAGGAAAATACATATTAGAAAACTTTATCACAAGCTAGGAAGCATTGGAATGGACAAGGTATTCAAAGCAAAATGCTACCATGCTCCTGCTCGAATTTGAAAAAGCATATGAAAGAGTTGAATGGTCCTTCTTAAAGAGAACTCTAGAAGCATTTGTCTTTCCCATGGCATTTTTCAATGTGGTGGGTACCCTCTTAAAAGATGTTGTGGCACAAGTAGACGTAAATGGCTTACTTTTGAATGAGTTTAATCTTGAAAATGCCATGAGACGAGGTTTCCCCCTGGGGCTAGCTCTTTTTTACATTGCATTAGATGCTCTACACCACCTCTTTGGGGAAAGCATTTTTTCACCAAGAATCAAAGGCATAAGCCTACCAAACTAGATTGAACTAATCAATATCTAGTTTGTAGATGACACTACCATTTTCATAACACTAGAAGAAGTAAAAATGGAGTCTCTTATGTAGAAACTCAAATTCTTTTGTTAAGCCTCATGAGCCAAAATAGCCAATGCCAAATCAAATATGCTAGGGTGGGAGGACTCTCCTCTTGAGTGGGTTAACAGATTTGAATTCAAATGGGGTGGCCCAAACAAGTAAGGTATTTGGGAATCCCATTTGTTGTTTTCCCTAATCTCAATGAAATGTATATTTGGATTAGCTCCAAGACTGAAAAAAATTGAAGGATGCAATAAGAAATACCTACCCCTAGCTAGGAGAATTCAAATTTTCCAAAAGATCCTCTCCTCTTATAACTTCTACTTTTCATCAGTTTGATTCTTTAGCAATTATTAGGTGAATGAAATCCAAAAGAGAATAAGGAACTTTCTATGGTTAGATGGTAAAGGTAAAAGAAAGAAACACACTGCCAAATTGGAATGGTGTTTCTTAGATAAATTAAATGATGGATTTTGCATAAAGGACATAAGGTTTCATGGTATTGCCTTAGCTAGAAAATGGATAACCAAAGCTCTAGTGGGTAATGAACCTTGGAAGATCTTGGTGAGAAATAACATATTTGTTGCTACCCCAAAGCAAGCCAAGTCATGGAAGAAGTTGCCCATTAGCGACATTCTCATTAACAAACACCCAATGTCCCCAATTCGTTCTCCAATTTTTAAAATCCTATGGAATGCTTTGGAATTCATTAAGAACAATGTAAAATTCAAGTCAAGTAAAGGAATAATTAACAATAACCTAAAGTGCTAGCCATTTAGTTCAATTTGGTAGAACCTTGAACATAAGAGTAAACCCCTAGCTCTCTTACAGGAGTTCTCTACAAATAAATGGGCCCAAAGTGGACTACAGACTAAAATATATCTTTAATTGTAAGTATATTATTTTGAAAGAGAAGTAAAGTTAAGGAAGATTTATATCATACCTTTTTTGTATGTTTAGATCAAACCATATATCCTTTTGCATTGCTACCAATAATATGAGGCCTTCTCTCTGTAGAAGTTATTGTGATGTATATATATTGCATTCTATATTGTGATAATAGATCTCCTTCCTTCTTTAGGATTGTAAGCTACCATAATATATGGCCTTAAACTCCTATTCATATTTTGAGCTTCTCTAAACTATACAACAGATCAATGATTATGATGTCGGGCCTCCCTTCAATAAAATAGGGCTTCAAATCACTATTTATCTTAGTCTATTGATTGATCCATTTAGACACAAAATATATAATTAGGTCAAGATAGTTACCAACTTATTGTTCAAAAATAATTAATGTTATTTTTTTCTATTTTAAAACATGGTGATTATATATTTTTGGTGGGTTAACAAGTATTCTCTTTAAAAAAGTAAATAAAATTAAAAGAAAAAAAGAGCTGTAAAAAAAATTCAATTAATAATATAATTAGGTTATTTTATCACTCTTCAGTTATTTTATTTACTTAAGAGTTATTTTACGTTTTACTTTAGAGCTATTTAGGGATTATTTTATTTTATTTAAATTATAGGTGCCTCCAAAAGGATATCTCTCGGCGTATATTACATATATTTTTTAAATATAGGTATGCTAGTTTATAATGTAATTAAATTTGTGTGTTAATTTATAACTATTATTATACATTTATTATTATATAAAAAAATTATATTTTATTATTATTTTATAATTAACATTATACTAAATTATAAATTATATATTAGTTTTAGAATATTAGAATTCTTAAATTATTTTATTGTTATTATACTATTATATTTTCATTGTAATATATTGTTATAATATATTAAAAAATATTTATTATTACATATTTTTTTTGTATTAATGATAGTATATTAACATCTTAATCAATACAAAGATTAATCTTTTAGCTTTGTTCCATAGATTTCATAGATCAGCATATATAAGGATGATGTAGGGTCATAGACTATCCTAAATAACAACTAAATTACCCTGATTACATGACTGAATTTCAACAAGGACATGGAAATTGCTCAATAGTACCATATTTATAGAAAAAATTGCTCATACTAAGTCTTAACAAAAGATTGAGTTTGCTTTTTGAAACCATATTCCATGGCTGTAGCTTAATATCATAGTAAATTACACATATATATCTAGAGAATGAAGATAAATGTGACTGGACGTGATTCTTCTAGACATAACTTAGGACAAACAAAATTGATACTCAACCTAAAGGTAATTATTGACAAATATACCTATGACTGAAACTCAGAATAAAAGGCATACATTACATCTAAGCATATGTTGATCATCTATTACTGTTTTCACTATATTGATCCATGTTGCTCTTCAGAGGATGTTTATGATCATTATAAATTTTATGAAACTTTAGGAATTCCCTTGAGAAGGTGGAGTTTCCAACTCTATTGAATGACCATGTGAAGCCATATCTAACTTCAGCTCTATTCAAAGTGTCTAAATCATCTTTTAGCCTCTTCAAAAATTGGAGTCTGGAAATCTCCATCAAACTTGCTATCTTTATTGGAAGTAGAGAAAATGATTTAGCAAGCCCATGGCGTGTTATCTATTGAAATTTTGGCTGACTTCTTTTTTGTCTCCTTATTCAAGTTCTCTATTAGACCCCATCACATTAGACCTAATTTCTTCTATGTTCTAGGTGACTTCTTCATTTACTTGATGTCTAGCTTGTTGAACCTCCCTTGGTCTCCCTTCATTTCTTGTTGCTACATTATTGAACACCCTCTAAAATTCCCTCCATTCGCTAAGGAAGGTCTTTGCATCCTCCTGATTCTTGTGCCAAGTGTGTCCATATTTGACCTCCTTCTTGTTGATTGTCACAATGCCTTCACTGAGAAGTCTCATGAATTTAGCCATTGAAATTTTCATGGTTACTTTGACTTGTAAGCAACATGGAGAAATGTGAGTCTTTTGGAAGACTCATTAACTGCCCTCTTGTTCCCATTCAACTTATCACCTTTTCTTGCTTTCCAAATGTGCCAAAGTATCTCAGCAATCCCAAAATAGAAAATAATCTTGGCTTAAATTCTCATTGCAAAACATAATTGCTTTTTAACTAACTTTGGTATCAATATCATAGATCTTTAGATCGTTGCAAAAGATTCTCCATTTTTATTTTACATAAAAACATTCAAAATAAATGTGTGAAATATACTCAAAAGTCCTACAGACACCGCATATGTCTACATCATAGTAACTTATTTTAAATGGGACTTTCCATAGTAGAATAAGCCATCTAAAACAAGCCTTTTTAGACTCTATAATATTGTGCCACATAGAATATAACATTTCTTGTAGGCTTTTGTTGGACAAGGAGGTTCCCCAACAACTATTGACGCGTTTAGTGATAGAGATATTGTTGGTAAGACTTTTGTAGACTATTTTGGCTTTGATTTTAGGTAACCTAGTACCATCTTTCCAAATTAGGTAATTGTCCAAGTCAATGTTAGTCTCAAAGTCCATGGGAAATTTGGCTTCTTTGTAGGCATCCAAAAGAGTTTTTGATTTGAGAAAGATGAAAAAGAGCAATAATGAAAGTTTGCTTACTATGCAACATAAAAAAAAGTGTATTGTGCTTGTTTTTCTCCAAGTGGAAGCTATCTTGCAACCACAAGGTTTGTAATTGTTACATTATTTTTAGTTGATTGCGCATCTGGTAGTAACTAGTACAATTAATGTCCACGCACACAGTTGAATCTGAAAGCACTCATAATCATTTTCCATTTATTAGAAGTTCAAATGAATAAACATTCTATCTACTATGCAAAATTTAGTTGATTTAATATATAGAATTAATAACTGCAAAACCTTATAGTAGTAGTGATACTGATACAATCTTATAGTAGTATTGATTTTTCTTTTAATTTTTTTTACTTTTAATTTAGAATAATATTTCATGAAAATTCTCTATGATTTTAAATTATATGTTTTAATTGTTTTCATTATAATTGAATATACCATTGTGCATTCTTATAGAATTTTTTTTTGGTACTTGAGATATATGACCAAACAGTATACATATATATTTTCAAATACGTATAAAAATAGACATAAATGCTTTGACCTAGAATCATTAAAAACAAAATTTAACAGTTTGAAGGGATAAAGAAAAGCAAAAACTTTGAGTAGTAGAAGAGATGAAATTAGCAGTTGTGGACTTCAAATACTTAATTAAAATTGGATAAGAGATAAGGTAGATATCTAGACACTGTTGCATATTATTCAAAATCAAAGTAATCTCAGTAAACACTTACTGGCTCAATTAGGTCCAATTTATTTAGCTAAGGAATCAAAAAAAAGAATCAATGCATTGCATTTAAATCAAAGTGAATAGGAGGTTGCCCTAAAAACTCACACAAATACCGAGGCTCTGGACGCAGGAGGATTAAATTCACTGGAATGACATTGGAATTTGGTGTTACATCTGCTAATTGCATTTGCTTGAAGCTTCCGCAGCCATAGATGGTTAGAATAAATTGAATGCATTGAGTGGAGTAAATAGAATGC
>VDFB02235008.1:0-35813 GCA_007258455.2 Sequoia sempervirens | reverse complement strand
ATCCAAATTCAAATCAAATTTAAATATTTATTGGTATTCACTTAAATAAATTAATCTGAACCTTTCATTCACCAACTAATAGAATTTATTTCCAACTCTGTCTTAAATTTGGATTGTTCTTTTGTTTCTAATTTAAATTTGCATCCCTAATTTTTCTTAATTAAAGATAATGGTAGGATTAAAATTTGAATTCAATTTTTCCTTTGTTCCTTGCTTTTTCTTTCATTTTCTCACCTTCTACTATATCCATAAAATCATGACAAACTTATAGATATTTTTTTTTGCAAGATTCGATAAAAAAATCATCAAACCTTTGCCATCAATTTGTTTATGGATTCTCTAAAAAATATTTCAATATTTTAGAACTTTAAGTATATTTTATGATCATATAAGTTTGGGTAATTTTAAAATTGATCAATGTGATTCACAATAATAAAATAGTTATTCACTAAATAATAATAGTTTAATGTCATCCATAATAGATATTTTATAATGACATAAAAAACCATCATATTGTGACTGTGTTAAAAAATAAAATTATTAAATAATATTTAAATAAATCAAATAAATCTTAAATAAATAAAAATATTAAATAATATTAAAAAAAATCAAATAAATCTTAAATAAATAAAAATAACACATTTTAAAAATATGCTATAGTCACTTGTTTGGTTGCTATACTATTTTCTCCTCAGATCCTATGGAGGTGGATTCCTCTCCTTTTGAGGTGGAGATGGCAGGTGATGGTTTTCAGTTTCCTCAGTTGCTTATCCTATTGAGGTGGATGCTTTTCCTATGGAGGTGGAGGTTGAGGGGGTTGGAGATCTTAGTTGGTGGTGGATTAGTTGTTTGTGACACCCTCTCCATTAGAGGGGAGCTCTCTCTTTTAGAGGTGGAGAATGAGTTGGTTTTCTAGTACCAGATGAGTTTGTGTTGCAAGGAAGTTGAGTTCTTGTAGTTTTTTGTTGTGTATCCCAAAGCCCCTATTGAGGTGGGGTGTGGGGATTTTTTGGTTTTGTTGAGAAATAGGGTCTCGTTGGTGTTTTACACCATTTTGTTCTCTATTTTTTTGAGATCTGAAATGAATATTTTGAGCATTTGGTTTGCTGATGCCTAGTTGATTCAGGCGATGCTCTCTGTTTTTTTGGGATAAAAAATGGATGTTCTAAGCAGTTGGTTCGTTGACGCTTGGCTGATCATATTCAGGTGGGGCTAAAGATTATCTATGGGTTTAAGGCTCTTGATGAGTCCAATTTATGGCTCAATTTTGATAGAGTTTATTATCCATTTGTTGGAGTTGTCCTAAACTTTGATACTTGGATGCTGACATTTTCATGTTATTTCCTCAAAACCATAGACATTGGGAATGAGCTTATTTTTGTAACCTTTAAATGACATTGGCATGCTATATAAACTCTCTATGTTAATTTTACATGTGGATTAATGAATGTTACTTTAAGATAGTTATAGATATGCAATTGTTGTGTGTACTAATGTTGTCATGTAGACATAATTAGAGCCTACAAATTTGAGGAAGATTTTTCCAGCTGATCGTTTTCCATTAAGGTCAACACAGTTATCATTCAAAGGTCAATGGAGAGAAGACTCTCAATGGAGGGAGATTCATAGTTCAAATCGAAGATTGTAACTGCCTTGTAAATGGTCATAATAGTTTGTTGAGGGAATATAGGAGCTATTGTTATGCTAGATCTACATTAAGGAAAATTGGCTTAACCAAATTCCACACATGCATAAGATCCTTTCCAGTTTCTATGCTTTCCCTAAAGCGGCGTCCTTCTAATATGTTGGAGTTGACCACCTTGCTAGGTAGTTAGTTAGTAGTTTTTCCTTCTATAAATAAGACTCGAATGCTCCTTCATAAAAGGTGGATTAATCTGATGTTGTACTTGCATTCTTAGTTTTTTAGTAATACAATTATGTTGCTCTATTGTAATCATTCTTTCTAATGAATAAAATAAATTTATAAGTTCGTTGCATCTGAGTTTACATTAGTCTTAAGGGATAATCATCCAAGGGGGCCCACTTGGTGAGCATTCCATCCTTTAGCTTAGTTTTTACTTTTCTGTGCAAATAGTTATGAATTTGGCACTTGTCTGTTCCTGCAACCACTAGAATTCCATTATGTGACTGTTCTTGTAGCCAAAGCAGACAAAGTAGTTTCCTATTTGTTTGCTCATATTTTAATTTTTGTCATGCACTCAACTTAGTATAGTTGTTGGTTGATGTTCAACACTTATGTTACTTCTTTCTAAGCAATTTACTTTCAATAGTATGTCTTTCTTAGCTGTAGAATGAATATGGCTACTATGGATTCCTAGTGCACATACTATGCTGACCCATTTCAAGTCTAAGTCCCGAGTTGACAAGTTAAATGCACCTTCATGATGATGAAGATAGCTATTCAGATTAGATGTCCAATCTCTGAATCACGTCTTTAAGGGCTTAGATGTTAAATCATTGTAGGAGGCCATCATTTTTGGCACCGTTTTCAGGGATGGTGTCAAACTAGGGAGTCCTTTGTAGTCATTGATAGTTTCTTTCTTGTTGTAGTATTTTTGAAAGTTTGTTCTTAGTATACCCCTCATTTAGGAAAGTAATGATCCACTATTCTTTTTCCAATTCTTTGTGTGAGCTGGTTGATATTGAGCTGATACCGTATGCATAGAGGAAGGAGGAGAGATGCTCATGGGAGATTCCTTCCTAATAACCCTGATCCATTCCAGCTAGTTGAGCATCAGAATTTTCCAAGAGATGAAAAAGAAGAAGAAGCACACCCTTTTTCTAATGCATTTCCCAATCTAACTAGTTATGATACTTCCTCTGAAGACCACAATCAGATTGAGAATCCCTTTGCTTTGGAACTCCATTAGGAAGGCATGGGTGATGCAAATAGAAATAGACCTAACCAACCAGCTTTTCCTTTCCCCATTGCTCATCAGAATGAAGTTGACAACCTTAAAAACATCACTACTTTAGTCCTTCCTAAGTTCTATGGCCTTGTCACAGAAGACCCTAATAGTTTCTTGTTTGAGTTTGATATCCTCTGCAGAAGATATGACTATACCACTGATGCTCATAGGCTTAAGCTATTCCCTACCACCTTGAAAGAGGCTACATTAAGATGGTTTATGAGCCTAGGAAAAAATATTATGGAGACTTGGGATGACATGAAGAAAAAGTTCCTTGAGAAGTACAAATAATATTGTAGGGGCAGCGACATGAGAGGAGATGACATCTTTAGGATGCAAGAGAAGGAAGATGAGAGTCCGAAGGATTACATTTCAAAGTTTCTATTTTTCCTACAAAATCTCATCACCATACACTCAATGAAGAATAAAAAAAGTTTCTCTTTCTAAGAGGAATTAATGACAGCTGAACTGATGCTTTGGACCTGATGGGAGGAGGAGATATCACCCAAGTCCCTTGAGATGATATCAAGAAGATATGTCAGAACTATTCTAGGGAAGCTTCAAAGAAAGGGAAAGCTTACCAATCCTCTATGGGTAAGTCATCTACCAATTGAGTTTCAAGGATGGAGATTACTCACTTGTTGGCAGACTTCAATAAAGACATCATAAACAATTTGGCTACTCAACTGGGTACACTTCAAGCAAAGAAGAAACAAGAGGAGGTAGAGGCAATGTTGGCAGAATATTGCCCTCATTGTAGACAAAAGGAGGACTATAGATGCAAAATGGTAGTAAGAAGATCCCACCTGAGTTCAAGCCAATCTAGGGTGATGATGATCAAGTCTATTACATTGCACAAAGGAGACCATGGGCTCCAAGACAAGGTATGCCACCAAATCCATTATTCTTTATTGGGCCATATTTTAATTCTTATGCATCAAGTAACCAATGGCAGCCCCCATATCCATCCAACTATGGAGGATATCCACCACAACCTTGGAATAAGCCTCCAAATACCTGGACCAATCACCAAAACTCTCCACCCTAGTGGAAAAAACCTTAGGGGAATTGGCAACAGTTACAGGGAAATTGGTAGCCACCTCCAGGAAACTAACAACAAACATCTCAATGGAGGGGAGGACAACAATGGCCAAACCAGATAACCGGCTACATGCAACCACCTTCTCAGCCCCAAAAACCTGCTATAATGCCTCCTCCTGCTAGTTCAAGTTCAAACACACCTAGACCTACTCAAATACTAGCTCAACCCACACCTAACCCAAATAACAAACCACAACAACAACCAGTCTACTCTGCTGATCCAAATCAATTTCCTTCATATGCTGTGAGTGTAAGTGACATCCACTTGCATTCATGAACTACTTTGCCAGCTCCTTCCACACCCATTATCATTGAGTTTCCTGTGGAAGAAGAGGAGCATATGAATGTCCCCATTCAACCAAGTGTACTTAAAAAACTTGAACCAATCCCAGTCCAATAGACTAAACAAGAACCACCATTTCCTTAGAGGTCGGCAATTTCTAAACAAAAGGAAGAAAAGGATCAAACAACCTTTGACATCCTAGATCAGTTGAAGCATATATGTGTCAAGATACCTCTATTTCAGGCCATAAAATATGTTCCCATATATGACAAAGCAATTAAGGACGCATGCCTCAAGGAGCCAGGAAGGAAAAAAAAAGACCCCACTACGGTTCATGTGGTGGGACAACTAGCTGATATCATGCTTAGGAAAGTGACTATTTCCAAAGAAAATGACCTAGGTAGTCTTGTGGTAGGAGTTGTTATAAATGTGATCCAAATAAAGAATGCTTTGATTGATTTGGGAGAAAAAATAAATGTGATGACTAAGGATATCCTACAACAACTAAATGTTGCAAGGATGAGACCTATTCCTACTATCCTGCAACTTGCTGATAGTTCCATTGTTAAACTTGATGGTACAGTAGAAGATCTTGTGGTAACTCTAGACTCTTGGGAGTACCTAGTAGATTTCATGATTCTTTCTCAAAAAGCTACACTAGGCAAGTATCCCATTATCCTAGGGAGGCCATGGTTAGCAACAACAAATGCCTATATTAGATGTCGGAAAGGAGACATGACCATTTCTGATGGGAAGAGCACCAAAAAGCTTGTTCTCTACCCTCCTACTCAGCCATCCGATGATATGGATAACCCCATATGGCCACATGTTGGTGAAGAGGCTGAGGAAGTCAATTCTATGGCATAGCTTATGATGTTAGGAAAAAGTTCTTTCATGCAGCTTCAAGAAGAAGATGAAGTATTGTCTAACATAATTCAGAACCATTGTGAGGTGCATGAAGCATCCTCCTCTCATGCATCTGGTTTTGTTGGTCCAGTGAAGACATTTTTGTCCACTCTTCCTATAGCTGAACTTTCTACAACAACAGGTATGTCTCATAAATTTTTGCCACATGAACTTAGGGTACCAAGCATTAGTGAAGCAACTATGATAGAGTTAACTACACAAGTGCAAGTGTCAGAAGGGAAATATCTAAATATTAATAGCAAGTTGGGTGAAGAACAATAGTTGTCATTGAAAAACTTATTTAAAACCCACCAACATGCATTTGCATGGGACTATCATGATATGAAGGGATTGGATCCTAAGCTCTGCACTCATAGGATATACATCAAAGATGATTGTACACCAGTGAGGTAGCCACAAAGAAGAATTAACCCTACATTTAGAGAAATTGTAAAAGGGGAACTACAAAAATTGCTAGATGCAAGATTTATCTACCCCATTTCAGATAGCAAGTGGGTGTCTCCATTGGTGATTGTGCCCAAAAAGGGAGGGAAGTGGAAAGTTTGTGTTGATTATAGGGAACTCAATGTTGCCACCAAAAAGGACCATTTTCTCCTTCCTTTCATAGACCAAGTGTTGGATTTCCTTGTAGACAAGCAATATTTCTCTTTTCTAGATGGATTCAACGGCTATAACTAGATACAAATTGCACCCGAGGAAAAGGAGAAGACTACCTTTACCTATCCATGGGGGACTTATGCCTACTCAATACTTCCATTTGGCTTATGCAATGCACCTACAACTTTTTAGATGGAAATCATTAGCATATTTTCAAATATCTCACATGATTGCATGGAGATTTATATGGATGATTTTACTACCTATGATGCTAATTTTAATGAAGCATTGGAGAATCTCAGGAGTCTTACAAAGATATGAAGAACATAATTTGTCTTTAAACAATGAAAAGTGCTTCATGATGATGCAGGAAGGTGTAGTCCTTGGCCACTACATCTCTCACCAAGGAATTCAAGTAGATCCTATCAAGATTGAGGTAATCACCAATCTGCCTATACCTGTAAAACAAAAAGATGTTAGGAGTTTCTTTGGACATGCAGGCTACTATAGGCGTTTCATCAAAGATTTTAGCAAAATGGCAGCACCATTGTATAATCTCCTAACTAAAGATGCTAAGTTCCAATGGAAAAAAGACTGTGACAAGGCATTCTTTGATTTGAAAGTAGCTTTAACTCATGATCTTGTACTCAAAGGTCCTAATTGGGAGCTTCCTTTTCACATTCATACTGATGCATCAAACTATGCTATAGGAGCTATCTTGGGACAAAAAGAAGGAGCAATTGAGAATGCTATTTATTTTGTTAGCAAAAACTTGCAAGGAGCTGAATTCAATTATATAGTGACAGAAAAGGAAATGATGGTAGTGGTCTATGCCCTTAACAAATTCAAACACTACATAATAGACTATCAGATCTTTGTGCACATAGATCATGTAGCCATTAGGTACCTCATGAATAAGCCTCTGATCTCAGATAGGCTAGCAAGATGGTTGTTGCTAATGCAGGAGTTTGACATAACCATTGTTGATAAACTAGGGAAGACCAATGTTGTTGCTGACTTTCTTTTAAGGCTGACTACATTAGAGGACAATATAGTCATTGATGACTCTTTCCCTAATGAATTATATTTATTTTCAATTAGTGTGCATACACCCTGGTATGTTGACATAGCTAATTATCTGGTCACATGGAGAGTTCCTCCTCATTTATCTCCAAAAGAGAGAAGGGTGCTCATTGAGAAAGAAATTTCTTTCTCATGCATTGCAAGATGCTTGTTCTACAATGGACCAAACCATGTCATGAGGAGATGTGTGAAGGAAGATGAGACATATGATATATTGCGTGCATGTCACAATGAACCCTATGGAGGGAATTTTGTAGCCAAAAGGACAACAATGAAGATTTTGAACACATGATATTACTGGTCCACACTCCACAAGGAAGCAAGGAAGTACACAAGGAAGTGTGATAGATGCCAGAGGATGGGCTGGCCAACCAAATCTGATGCCCCTTTACCTCCAGGTAGTAATCACTCCATTTGATAAATGGGGATTGGATTTTAGGCTACCAAAAGCTATTTGGGCCTATCAGACCACTTGGAAAATAATCACAGGCTTCACTCCTTTTGAGTTGCTGTATGGAAAGATAGCTATGATGCCCATTGAATTTGAGCATAAGACTCTTTGGACCACACTAGACTTAGGGATGGATATCTTTGAGGCACAAAAGGACAAAATTATGCAGCTGAATAATTTGGATGAGATGAGAAAGATAGCCTTGCATCACATAGAGGTAGTGCAAAATCAGAGAATAAAGTGACATGGCAAATTCATAAAGGACAAGAAATTCTAGCCAGGTGACTGGGCGCTCCCTTATGACTCCAGTTATCAGGATAATGATGGTAAGCTATAGACAAGGTGGCTAGGACTATATGAGGTTGCTGAAGTATTTCCCAATGGAGCTGTTCAACTCAGTACCATTGGCCTTGTGAGATTTAAGCTACTTGTCAATGGTCATCACCTCAAGTTGTATCACAAACCAACTTCCAAGGAGGAATTCATGTATCAATTCATTTAGCATGGAACACCCGAACTTCCTACAGTTGAAGGAAGTAGACCTAGTGTCCCTCCTTCTGGCTAACCAAGGTATGCAAATTGTCATAATAAAGACTTCCACTTTTTTGGGAGTCCACTTCTTCATTCATCCATCCGCCCATCTATCTCAACCTTTCTCTCTCTTTCATCACTCCTCCATAACTTCATTTCATTCCATTTCACTTTGTTCCATCTCCACTTTCATTAATTTCTCAAATGAATTCTTAAAAGGTGACCAATACTTCCTCAATATTCTTTCCAACAAATATTCCAAGAATTCAAGTATGTGCACATCAATTTGTTACATCTTAATTATCTTTTAACTATACATTTAATTAACATCAATTTGTTACATCTTAATTATCTTTTAACTATACATTTAATTAATTACTGTATATTAATGTAGATGTTCTCCATAACATGTAATTATCCCCTTCCCTATCAAATCATCATTACCACCTCGCATGTGGGGACACATGCTCAAATTTAGGTTGGGGGGAGTGTGAATAACATGTCCACGTGTCAGTCCATGTTGGTCCATGTCAGCAAAATTTAAATTGAGCTAATTTGAATTCTGAGTGAGGTGATGACTCACATGTGTGATAATGACACTACACCACTGCAATTTTTCTCGATTGTATCCTTCATTTATTATCCCTTACTTCCTTTATTGCCTCTGTCATAATCCTAAGTCGCCAAAAAGGTAAAGTTTATACAACATTGATGTTGGGAATTCAACAGTGTTGCAAGAAGGTGAAATTTGGGCTTTCAGACAAAGATTGTAGGAGGAGAAACCTTGCAGAGTGCTTGCTTGATTGCAGATAGCTGAACGATGGGAGGTCAGTTAATTCAAAGTGAACCTACGGTTCATGATGTAGTATTGCATAATGCACCTTCTTTGGTAGAATTTAGAAATTGTGGATGGCTAGACTATTTCTTGAAGCTCGATAGTTATAATGAAGACATTGCATAGGAATTTGCACATACATTGTTTGAAGGAAAGGCTGTGGTAAAAGGGTTGGAGGTAATAGCTATTGAAGAGAGGATTGTAGAAGTTACAAGGTTGCCTGTCGATGGTGAACATTACCCTACTACTAGAGATGCAAGGTCAACTAGGGCTGAATTTACTAAACCTGGTGACTCTCCATTGGATGTGGACAAGCAAGGTGAGAAGAGAATCTCTTTGCCTGAGTCATGGAAGAAAGTAGTCGTCCACATTGTGAAGTACATCATTTGTGAAGGCCGCTAGTCGAACCTACATTTTGTGCACTTCAAACTCCTAAATCATATGAGGCATGGGAGAAGAATGAATGTGCCAAACGTGTTATATCATCTCCTTCCAATCATGGCAGCTGAAATTCAAAAAGGTAGGGATAATTCTGTCTCCCACCATTGTCTAATCAGAATATTAGTAGAAAAATCTCTGCATGATGTGTCTGATATGACTTGGGAGGAATTTTTAAATATTGACCAATTTAGACTAGAGCATTTGTGACCTAAGATTTTTCCTCAAACTTGTAGGGTTAGTAGGAGACCGAATATTGTTGAAGCCACTCCTAGAGCCTCAAATTTTGGTGCAAGCCCTAGTGTAAACCCTCCTGCAACTGAGCAAGCTATAGAGATTAGTTCTTCTGAGGAAGAACATTCAAACAAAGATAGTTCCTCTTTAGACTCTGATGATGATATCCCTCTTGGAACCCTAATTCAAACTAGGGCACAAAAGAAAGAAGTAAAAATGAGGAAGGGAAAAGCTAAAAATAAAATGGAAGAAAAAGAAGTGCCAAGCTCAGAGAAACGAAAGGCTGGCACTGTTCTTCCTGCAACCAAAGAAAAACATGAAACCCCTCCTAGAAAATCAAGATCAGTTGGGCCAAGCGCTGGTGTGTCCCTGAAGAGAAGCCCTAGCTCTTGAGGAACATCATGAGGAGACACAAAAGTCCCAATGGGGTAGGTGATCATTGAGGAAAAGGACTTTTTTGAGGAACAAGAAGATATAAGGTTGGTAGAGCTTGCTGCCATCATCAAAGAAGTTGAGAGTTAAGAGCATGATAAGAATCAGGAGCTCCTATAGCAAGAGCAAGAGTTCTTGCAGCAAGAGCAAGAACCCCTACAACCAGAATTGGGTGAACAATCAAAATCCCTGCATCAAGTGCCATGTGAAGAGCAAGAATCAGTGCCAAGAAATTTTTCGGTAGGAATACATAAACCCTCCGATTTTTCATGGAAAATAGTAGCCATGAACTTATGGAATGAGATGCAAAGGAGGGAAGAGGAATGGAAAAAGGAGAAATGTTGGATTTAAAGGAGGTGATTAAAAAGAAAGATGCAGAGATTGAAGAGAATAATACAAAAATTGATGCTTTAAAGGAAAAGGTGGACAATATAGTAGCCTTAGTACCTTAGATATTAGATTGCAGGACTCCTCCAAGTGTCTATGCTCTATATTTGAAGGAGATGAATCTTTCTTTTAAACTATCAAGGATCATTTTAGGTTTGAATTCTTCCATTGAGACTCCTCTTGAATTTTTCCAGGCTTATCAGATTGCTCCTCCTAAATTGAAAAAATTGTTGTGTGAACTCTATTTGCATAATTATGTTGTGTCCCAAGATCATGATTGTAATCCATTGTTGTATGTTGGGGATCTCCAATTACGGGAATTTATGTCCTGGATACAAAATGAAATAAGTTGGGGACAATAGTTCAGGACTTATAGGAAAATAAAATCCAACACTCCCTTGCCCATCAGGGTTGAATCTAGGAACCCAAGAGACATTTTCTGAGAATGGCATAGATTCCTTTACTAACCAAGCTTTAGCAGTAGGATCCTACCTATGAGAGAAGCAGTTACAAAGAATATGAAAAGGTAACATAAACTATAGGGAAATCTGTCATAGAGGTGGAATAGTCTGACTGATCAGTTAAAACAAGTCAAACGTCACTCTTTGCAGAACTATTCTGCAACATGCAAAATAGTTGATAGATATATACAAATTGGAAGGATGAAGGGGCAATTTTGGCTCCCATTAACTTTTCAGCCACCTACCATATTATGGCCTATGCCAAATTTTAGGTATTATCAGTATGATATAGCTGTAGAGAGGAAAAGATGGAACAGGTTGGACAACAAGCAAGGGTTTTATTGGGACCCCAATTCATACACTGCAAGAGCTAATGTAGGACAACTGACAGTTGCAGATTTCAGGGTATTGACCAAGCAAAGGAATAACTCTTCCTCTACTGGAGGACCAACAAAACCTTAGGTTGGGGGGAGTGATGAGTCCAATTTATGGCTCAATTTTGATAGATTTTATTATCCATTTGTAGTTGTCCTAAACTTTGATACTTGGATGTTGATATTTTCATGTTATTTCCTCAAAACCATAGACATTGGGCATAACCTTATATTTGTAACCTTGAAATGACATTGACATGCTATATGAACTATCTATGTTAATTTTACATGTGGATTAATGAATGTTACTTTAAGATAGTTATAAATATGCAATTGTTGTGCGTACTAATGTTGTCATGCAGATATAATTAGAGCCTACAAATTTGAGGAAGATTTTTCCAGCTGGTCATTTGCCATAAAGTTCAACAAGGTGATCATTTAAAGGTCAAAGGGAAGACTCTTAATGGAGGGAGATTCCTAGTTCAAATCGAAGATTGTAACTACCTTGTAAATGGTCATAATAGTTTGTTGATCGAATATAGGAGCTATGGTTATGCTCGATCTGCGTTAAGGCAAACCGGCTTGACTAGATTCCACACATGCATAAGCTCCTTTCCACTTTCTATGCTTTCCCTAAAGTGGCGTCCTCCTAATCTGTTGGAGTTGACCACCTTGCTAGGTAGTTAGCTAGTAGTTTTTCCTCCTATAAATAAGACTTGAATGCTCCTTCTTAGAAGGTGGATTAATCTGATGTTGTACTCACATTCTTAGTTTTTTAGTAATATAGTTATGCTACTTTATTGTAATCATGCTTTCCAATGAATAAAATGAAGTTATAAGTTCATCAAGCATCCGAGTTTACATTTTTCTTAAGGGATACTTGTCCAAGGGGCCCCACTTGGTCAACATTCCATCCTTTAGCTTAGTTGTTACTTTTCTGTGCAAAAAGTTACGAATCTGGCAACTGTCTATTCTTGTAGCTACTAGAATTCCATTCTATGACTGTTCCTACAACCAAAGTAGACATAATAGTTTCCTGTTTGTTTGCTCAGATTTTCATTTCTGTCATGCACCTCAACTTAGTATAGTTGTTGGTTGATGTTAAACACTTATGTTACTTCTTTCTAAGCAATTTACTTTCAACATTATGTCTTTCTTAGTTGTAGAATGAATATGGTTACTATGGATTCCTGGTGCACATACTGTGCTGACCCATTTCAAGTCTACTTCCCTGGGTTGACAAGTTAAATGAACTTTCATGATGATAAAGATAGCTATTCAAATTAGATATCCAATCTCTGAATCACAACTTTAAGGGCTTAGTTTTTAAATCATTGTAGGAGGCCAACAACTCCTATCAAGACCTTCTTGTAAAAGGGTTTGAGGCCCCTTTCTGAACCTATTTCATGTAGCTCATTTTTTTTTGTCTCTCTCTTTATGGTTGTTGTCCTGGTTGCTGATGGTTTGCATCTTATTTTTTAGGTATCCCTCTCTTTGTTCAAGTTTCAAGTCCCTGTAAAACCCGTATGTACTAGGTTTCAGGGCCCCATCAAAACCTGTTTTACCCTTAATCAAAAACATATATATATATTAAAAATAATATAAATAAATTTTATATTAATAAAACATCTCTTTAAATAAAATAATTAATAACATAAAATAAAAAATACTAAAATTGATATATACCAGATTTTTTAACATAAATGTTTCCATAATTACATGTCAATCTTAGAACTTTGAGCTCGCCAATTCACAAACTTACCATGTTAGGTCTAGAAAGTTGGAGGGGTGAAAATTATTAATCATCTAAAAAATATATATAACAAAATTATGGGCTAAATATTTGAAAACAAATGTGTGCAATATCTTTGAAGCTGCAAACCATTATCATTTATCCTTATATGCTAATTCTAAATTAATTTTATGTTGCACTTGACCACACTTGCTATACCACATATTTTGAGTTGTAGGCTACTTTTGATGGGGCATGGGTTATATAAACACCATTTGAAACATTTAAGACAACTATTGGATAGTATTTATTTATAGTACTTGAGCACGTTTCAATAGTTGTGATAGTATTTGTTTATATAATGTCCAATATTTTATCAATATTGGACCAATAGTTGTGACTTTAAAGTTGTTAGTGTTGATGATGACTACCCATAATTAAACAAAATGTATTCCTTTGATCTAAAAAGCAACCAATCATGTGATTCCACATTAGCGCTCAATAAAACATGTTGTGAATGCACAAGTATTGGTCTCACTTTTTTTTTGGGACTTTTTGGACACCTTGAATAAAAGCATGCTGATGTGGCATCATATTTGATGATGTGGCCTTGAAACCTTAGTTATAAGTAGGGGACTTGCCAAGTAAGCTACTGTAAAAAAATTGGAAGTGATGTGAAATTTCCATGTAGGATAATTAAAAGTGCGAAGTTAGGGTGCTCAACTATTGGGTCTTCTCCCCTATGTCATGTTTGCAGGGGTGTTCAAAGTCCTCAAATTTCATGGTTAGTTTTCTTATGCATCTTTAAATTATCTAAAAAATCAGAAAGTAAGAAACAATTGTATAAGGTGTGCAACTAAAGTTTATGAGATGCTATAGTTCCTATTGTTAATTCTTAAAAGAGGCATTTATTCAAGATAAGAGATTGATTTCTATACATGAATTTATGTTTGATGTTAGAGGCTGCATCAAATTAAAAAATGAAATATTTATTATTATAAAATCATGCACCACAAACCAATAAATTAAAATATCTTTCTTGTGGTTTCAATTATCATGCAAGATTGATTGGTAATACTTCAATTTTAAGATGGAACTTACAATCAATTTTAGACGAGTCATTTTGATTTGTATTTTATGTACATATTCTCATGTAAGAGTGTTTGGTAATAGTTCAATTTTAAGATGAAACCTATAATCAATGAAGATTATAGAACTTGTAATTAAGATTCAATCCATAATAGTTAAAAGTTTGACAAAAAGTATATCTAAATCAATTTAAAATAAATTTTGTCAATCAAATCAACTTAAAGAACACCAAGCATCTTTTTTTCTAATATTATTAATTTTTGTGGCATTTAATGGTGTATCCTAATTTTTCCTTGTACATTCACTTTCTCATCATTTTTTATTAAATTGTTTATGTGGATATAACTAAAGGCATAGGTATATAATTTATTTATGTGATGCAGGAGCATCCAGTGGTGTAAGGGCAATCTTGCATCACCCAAAAATAGTTAAATTTCAAGTTTCTCGGTTTTTAGATGTTTTTACATTTTTGGATACCCTTTTCGTCATAATGAAATTCCCAATTTACGGTTTTTATTTTCTATTCCTAGGTGGAAAGATATTGCAGTTTTAGTTTCCTAGATTTGCACCTGAAAATCTTCCGAGTTAGATTTGACGCACTTAGAGCTCCCGGATCGGCCCCAAAACTTGCCAAAATTGGCGTAGCAATTTTGACCGCGTTATTGACTTCGTGACCTTTCCAACGGTTCAAACGGTTCGCGAATCGGAGTCCCGGATCAAAAGTTATGGCCCCAGGAAGTTGGCGCACTTTCTAGAAGATACAATTGCAAATGTTCTTTTGAAATTTGAACTTCAAGTTGTAATTTTTCGGCGCCAAACCGCCTAAACTCAAATTTGGATGTTGTTTTGGCTCCAAACTAAAGAGGAGCTCTATTTATGGGCGGGTTTCTAATTTTTGGGTAACTTTTTGGGGACAAGCTCGCATATTGCGAAAGGGTGATTCTGTAGCTTTCTGTAACTTGCATGTGTTGTAGAACTCGGGGATTTGAGATCCTCTGCATGTAAGAAGCTCCATTTTATGAATAATAAAATTATTCTCTTGTTTGTGGGTTATTTTCTAAGTCTCGGGCTGTGCCCTCATCATTATGTGAAGTTAGCTTGTCAAATAATCATTGTTTGTGATGTTATTTTAATATGGACAATTTATTTATGCACACAGAGAAAAAAAAATATTTTAAATTTTATGATATATATTTTGAATATATTTTATGATTGTATTTTTTTATACAAAAGAATAGGTATTAGCCAAGATCTTATTTGTGAGGTTCAAATAATGTGGTCCTTATAACCTCTATTCATATGAGTTGTCCTTATGGAATAATTGAATCTAGAGATTTGAACATACATCTTGTATCTATCTTTAAATGAATTAACCACTTGTGGTATGTCTTGTAGACGACTACATTATAATTACACAATGACATTGTATAGAATATATTAATAGTATTTATATATTTAATATTGTTGTAATTCACATTGTGCTTATTTTTTAAATGTCTTGGTCATCTTTTTTGTAACATATATCTATATTATACACAAGATATTGCATTTGTATATGAGTATGATATTAAATTAATGTATGCATTATTTACAAATATATGTAGTGTCATATAAAGATGCATTACTTAATAGAAAGTTTAATAAACTAAAATTCTTTTGGATGATACTTTCTATAATCATTTTTTGTGTTGCTGCAAATAAATATTAATATTGATAAATTATGATATATTGAAAGTCGCTTCTTTTTAACATATGTATCAAAATATCTTAAATTATTAAAGACCAAGAGACTGTTATAAACTAGTAAAAACACTTTATTGGATGACTGATATAAATATATAGATAGTCTTATCGCTAAACATTATATAAAATGACCTTAACAACAAAATATAAATATACATTATTTGACCAATAAAATTATTTTTATACATACTTATTAACCATCCAATAACACTTATAGATAGGGAAGAGCACCAATTACTAACATAGTTCCAATAACCGTTTACTCCATGCTTACCTAGCCCCCAAATAACCATTTGTATTTTAGTCATTACATAGTTTTAATTATGCCAATAAATATTTGCATCTTACATCTATAAATGTTCACTATTGAATGTGTACTTGACCAAAAAAATTGAACAACTATTGGTACATATCTATTTCCAATGAAAACACATTGAAAAAACCTCAAGCTTTTTTACGTTTTTATTGGTTGTCCAATGAACAGGTAGTGGTGAAATGGTTGTTATGTAGTGGACGATACATTGAAAACACCCATTTTTGACCACTTCTAGCTTAACGGATTCTACAACATACGTTGTTACTATCCACAATCCAAAATTTTTGATACAAGCAAATAAATTGCATACAAAGAAGAGAAAAAAAATAAAATCGTTTAAGATCTATGAATGTGCAAAGTTAGCTATAACGACTAAGAATCAAACGTTAAACATTATCAATACAGAAAAAACCAAATTCTTTTAATCTTACAGAAAGCAGCAGTGCTGCTGGTGTTGCCTCTATCCTTTCTTACTGTCTAATATTCTGAGTGTTGTTATCAATAGCTACTACAATATGATGTGTTTCAGTAACCAACTAATCTACTCAACAAGTAAGCAAACACCAAAAAGGAGTCTCTTGTTGGGTTATGCATTGTCTTGATCATTTGCCTCAGAAGCATTTATACCTTACTTTTATCCTGACAAAAGTGGTTATTGCTTTACACTCTTAAGTGGAAAGTACGAGGAACTGATCACTGTACCCGTAACAGATTCAGTACTTCTATTCTGGAGGAAAAGAAAGATGCTGAAGAGAACTATTCATGACAATCCTTCATAGAAAAGATTCTGTCAGTTTTTGCAGCCATTGAAAGGCTTTAGCTGCTTAAATTAACTTCAAAAACTTTTCTACAGCCGGAGTCAATTAGGTGAGAGTTTCAAATTAACGCATGTTCAATTGAGTTAGAAGAAAATTCCATTACCATTTATACAATGTTGAAAGTTTCATATCTATATAAATTTTCATTTACTTTGTGTCTATTTTTATATATTAATAAGTGGTACATTTTTGTGTTAGGATTGAGTTATTTTTTAAATTTTATTTATTTATATTTTCACATATGTACATACATTTGATCCTATTCTAATTTTACTTATATATATTCTTACACATTTGTTTTTCTATCAGCTCAAACTTTTATGTATTTCTTTTTGATTCCAAGATTTGCATCTGTCCATCTTAGATCAATCTTGCAACACCTGAGTTTGATCTCAAGCCGCTTGAAATTAACCCCAAAATTCAAAATTACTTACTTATACCCCTTTGAGACTCATCTTAGCACATGTTTATATGATTTATTTCTATGTCTTGGTATCTAAAGATATTCATTTATGCAATTAAACACCATTTTAGGAATAGCACAGAATAATTGATTACCAAAGAGCATTCATTCTAGTAACACTTGGATTGAGAACCTAAAAGGAATACATTGCATCAAAACTTGTATATAGGCCACTCGAATGCTTGCATATGTTGTCTTACAATATTTGCACAATGTTGTAAAGTCAATTCATCAAAGGGATTGATCTAGGAGAACTTGACCCTAACAATCCAACAACTTCTCCAAAAGTATTTCTCAATATTATTGTCCTTACACATCTTTGGATACCAAAATTATAATGAACTAGATTGTAGATGTTTGTTGTCTACTATATCAAATTTGTGCATCATAGGATGTCATATGATGATTCCACGTTGCTAGTGATAAACTTTGAACCACTCAAGATGGACCCACAAAAACTTCCTTGTCTATTTTGATTTTCAGATAGTGTGCACATTGACGATTTTTTTTCTAGACATTGGAAAATTAATTTTGTGCATCTTCAACTTACACATTCCATCATCAAACAGAAAGCTAAGTGCACCTATATCCATTCCTTTTAATTTACATAAACAAATTATTTCAATTTTAAATTCCCAATTCTCCATAGCTCATCTCCATCAATCAAATCTAGGTTAGTTATGCATTTATGTAATTATCCAATATTTATTTAAAATGAATTATATTTCCTTATATTTTGGTGAACTCATCTACTATTACACTCCTTAGAGCTTTTCTCGAGGGTTTTTATCCTTGTTTTCTAGTAGATTTTTCATATCTATATTTTTTGATTGCTTTATTATTTTTTATCTATCTTTAGGGTAGTTTTCCTATTTATTTGTAGTTTACTACTACACCTTTTATTTTAGGGTGTGTGCTTCATTGTGTTACCTTTATTTTTTCCATCCTACCCACTTAAGGATTCCTCTCTAGGGTTTCATTTTTAGATCTCATAAATCACTAATTTTCCTGGTTTTTAACTATATAAGATTTACATTGCCTTATTTTTCTATCTCTCATATCCATATTGGTTTGTTTACACCATGAACTACTCAAGAACCTATTCTTCCTTTGGGAAGACGTTCCTATATTAACCCTACTATGACTATTCAATCCAATAGTAATGAAGTATTTTTTAAATTCTTATATTGAGAACTATTTAGATGAATAATAAGGTTATGAACATGATGCACATTTGGCTTGTTGTGTCATTTCATAATATGCCCCAATTTTTCATTTTAGCAAAATATGAACCCTATTATTTTTCTTAGGTTTAGCTTGGTCTCTCAATGTTAGCATTTCTACAATTAACTAAGTTCCCAAATTGGTTTCTCCAAGAGCCAAAATTTCATCATAGTTAGAAAATGCATTCAAAATCAAGCCTTAGTCCTTTTGGAAGTTTCTTAAAATGTTTTAAGACAAGGAAGAAATTTTCTTATGGATTTTACGCCCTCCAATTGGTCCAAATTTTGGTTTCATATTTTTTCCCATATAGCTAATTGAATTAGGAAGTTCAACAAAATCCCTTGTTTTTGGAAGATCAAGCCCCAAGAAAACTACACATTTTAGAATATAAAATGAACTAGTTCACTTGAATTTCCTTGCACTTGATAAGCTATAAACCAAATTTAAATGAATGTGAAAGTCTGAGGCATATTTGAACCCACTTGATAATATTTTGATGTAAGTTTAGTTCTATAGGATTTTTCCACATACAATTCTTTATAAGGTGGAATTTAATATCTATGAAGATCTAAGCATCATCTAAATTGTATTAAGTAAAATCAACAAACTGGTTCACTTAATTCCATAAACCAAATTTAAATGAATGCGAAAGTCTGAGGCATATTTGAACCCACTTGATAATATTTTGATATAAGTTTAGTTCTATAGGATTTTTCCACATACAATTCTTTATAAGGTGGAATTTAATATCTATGACTTGATCTAAGCATCATCTGAATTGTATTAAGTAAAATCAACAAGCTGGTTCACTTAATTCTTTTGCATTCAACCATTTAAAAATTTGAAATAAATTATTTAAAGAAGTTTGAATCTCATTTAAATTCAATCAATAAATAATCACTTTCAACTAGTGTACTTAAAGTTTCATGCACATTGTACATCGATAATATCATCATTACGTCATATTTTCTATATGGGGAATATTGAAAATGAGAAATAAAGAGATCCAAAAGCTCTAACAACACAAATTAATCATTCATCTTCAACAAATTCATTATTATATTCAATGGATGTATACAACCTTCTAGCTTCTAACTACCCAACTAACTAGTTCAATAACTAGTAACTAATTTAACTAATTAAAACTAACATATAATAAATTAACATTAAAATGCCAATTTATTATTTATTTCATTATTCTATTTCATGTGCTATAATTCCTAACACCCCCCTTTAGTACTAACATAAGGACTTTACTTTGGTGTTGCAATATCAAAAATTGGCCTATCTCATATTTACCCCCCTTAAATGAAAATTTCATTTGGATGTTAGCTTCGACTGATAATGCATCCAATTATAATGCACAAATGCAAAATCTATCCACCCTTATGGCTCCAAATCATTTTACAAAATGAAAATGATAAATTAAATTGGTAGTAACCATTTAAATACCTTTGTATTGTACATAAAATGGTAAATTCAATATTTATATTATTCTCAAAATATTTCTAGGTTTTGTGATCTTAAACAACTTTCCAGAATATTCTGAATTTCCAAATTTTGTAATGAAATGAGAAAGATATCTTAGTTTTAATGAAATTATAGTAAACTACAATTTAAATTAGAGCAATGTACCAACAACATAATGGTGCATAATGAAAACATGATTCTCCTTATTTGCATAGAATGAGTATCCATCAAATAGAAGCATGATAAATACATACTAATATTCAAATAAAGAAACCCTCTTTACTGAAAGATTTTAAAAAAATCTTGATCACCTTAACCTTCTAGACTTTTCTACAACACCTTTGATTTTTGCATCTTTGAAGATATAATTTTTTTAAAAAATTATATGAAAATGACCAAAGTGGAATGAAAAACTATGAAAAGAGTGAACAAGATGGAGAGATGAGAGAAACCAAATGCACATGGATGACGAATGGTAGCAAATTTTCATGTGGTTTGCACTACACCTCTAATGATAAAATGTAAGAATGATGGACAAACATCAATGGTTGTTGCACACGGTTTGTATTGCTTGGCCCTTGTATGCATCACTTTGGAGAGAAAAAAAAAAAAGTGAATGGAAGGAAACAAAAGAGGTCCATAAAACCTGATCTGATACCATATTGAAATGGGAAACAAAGAGAACCAAAAGCTCCAACACCACAAATTAATCATTTATCTTCAACACCTTCATTATTACATTCAAGGGCTTTATAAATCCTTCTAACTAATAACTGACTAAAAACTAACATCTAATACATTAATATTAAAATATTAATTTTTATTTATTTCATTATTTTATGTCATGCATTATAATTTCTAATGGAGATTCCTTGGCCAACTAAATAGAACCTCTACAAACTATAACTAGTTTAGCTTAAATTCTTTGCCATCCATACCATGATGAAATCAATGTTACATTGTGCTAACTTCATCCATATAACCCTTGCCTTCAATCATCAAGTCCTTTTGATGGCATCAAAATCAAAACCATTCATTTAATCCCAACACCTAAAGCATAAAGAATTGGTTCACTTTGGGATTTCCCACATTGATTGAAGCCAAAATTATCATAAGAGGTAACCTTGCAAAAACAGTAAACTCATTCAAATAACAAACCCAAATTGTTATAAACTGGAAGATAAATGGGATTTTAAAAGAGATAAAAGTCATCTTGTAGAAATTTTACCCTCATCTAAACTTGATAATTGTAGAGCACCAAAATTTTAAAGTGTTGTTCTATTTGAGTTCCTGTTAGTGGTTCTCTCGCTTGTTGCATTAACTAATCATGCACATTGAATGACAAAGGGATTCCCATATTTTTTCCTAAGTTTTAAGTGAAATTTCTTATTTATTTTGTAAATGCTATGATATTTGATACATTTATTTGTCTTATTTGCAGATATTGTTAAGTTGCAACTTGTTAGAGCTCCTATTGTTGGTCTCGTTCAAATATTTTTAGGTAATATCTATATAGCCTATCAAAGAAAATTAAACATCAACTTAGATATTTGGCCTATGGAATTTTGGTCCCTGATTAAATTCAAAACTTTGATCCCCAACTAGTTTTGTAAAGTTTCAACTTCCATCCTTCCCTTTATATGATATTTACAAAGATTATGCCACCATTAGGTATATGTGGGATGTTTGCATCTAAAAGAGTTTATGGACCAACTGACAATTAAGGATGTTGATTCCTTGGAATATTCTCTCATCTTTAAAATTGTAACCATCTATCCTCAAGATGTAATAGTAGTTGTATGTTTGTAACTAACTTTGGTACCTTTTTTCTATAAAAGGGCCATTATTTTACTATTTTTGGGAACAAAAATTGTTGATACTTGTGGGACATATAATGGAGATTTTTTTTTTATACTAAAAGATGCATAAATAGGGTACTGATCCTATAAAAAAATTTGAGGTTAGAAAATAGGTCAACAAACCATTAACAACACATTAACAATGTAAAATCCAAGATAAAGATAGTATTAACAAATTGAGTAGAGAGGCACCAATGCCAACACAAAACAACATAAAGAAAACACGCAAGGCTATCCAAATGGTTGGCCCTAGCCTTCAATAAGGAACTTGTAGAGTTCCTTGTGACTCACATCCTTGTCACCCACTTTCTTTAGATCCTTCTATAACATGTAGAGTGTGGTGGTCAATCTATGCATCACCTTGGAGTTGAACTTTGAGATGCTCACCATATTTTTTTCTAGTTCTAAAACCTTCTCCTTGAGTTCAAAAAGCTTCACATCTATAGAAGCATATTGAGAACAAGTATGCCCCTCACTAGGTAGGTCCATCAGGGTGGTGTCAGTGTTGTCAGCGTTCTTGGAGTGGTTGTCACTATTGTTCACAAATATTTTATCATTAGTTTCATCCTCCCCCTCTTCATTAGAAAAATCCCCCCTAGTCCAAATCATCATCCATCACCTCCTTATCATAGGGAATAGGTTGGTCTGCAAGCCTATTAGACCTTTTGAGTTGAGAACCACTAGCATTATTCACCTCCTCCTCCCTGGATTCCTCCACATTTTCACTCCCTAAATTAACCTCCTCAATCACAATATGAGTCAAGGATTTCTTTCATTTATTTTTAGGAGTTTTTGTTTCCCCACTTAACCCTTTTTCCCAAATACTAAGTGGGAGATATGTTTTTGAGGTTGCAGAGAACTTGATCTACTTATTTTTGTCTATAATTGGGAGTCTTGGGGTGAGTTTACCACAAATTGGGCTAGGATGATTGGTCATAAGAGAGATGTCATTTGGGGATGGGGGTTTACACAATATCACAGTAGGGGGGAGGTGTGGGTAGAGCCCATATACTAGAGAAGTTACCTTTTACCTTTATAGCTCCCTAGGGTAGCTAATATGCTCACTGTCAGAGGGAGTCAAATAGAGAGAGTTCATCAATAATGATAGCCTTAATTTGTTCTAGAAGGAACAAGGAAAGGAAACAATGGTAAAGGTGCATAATGAGCCCCTAGTGAAAGGGGGTGGGAGTTTATTCAAGAATTTCAAGTTCAATTCTAAAGCTTCCTTAATAAAATTTTCAAAATAGGTTAGCAAGTAAAAATGAAAGCTTAATAGGGAGTTATAGTGGAAGTGGTTGATGAGGTGGAAATGATAAAAATAATAACATTTAAATTGCCCTTCTAATGTGAAAAACTTCATGATCATCAAACATACCTTGTCCCATGGCTGTGGAAACTCTTTTATGTCGAACCCATCATGCAAGTTAATGGTCTTTTCACTATCTTTGAAGAAGAGAGACAAGATATTTTTATCAACCAATTTGCTATGTGTTTCTTCCATATCTTTCCTTTGGTATTCATTCCAATAGCCTATGTGATGACCTCTTCATCAAAATCAAAAGAAATACCACCAAAACACACTTTCCTATTATCCTAAGAGCAGGAAAATTGGATAGACATACTCTCATCATTCCCTTTTAGGCACTCCAAAAATGAGGAGACCCCTCCTCGTAATAGATATGCTAAAAATTTGTATCTATCAAGAATTCATCACAAGAGCTAGGTTTGATTCTAACCCTATCATCACCCAATATAAACCAAAAAACTAATAGAAGTTGTTGAAATTTATCTAACCCCATCCAAATCTCAGGGAAAAACTAGAGAGCTTACCATATGCGAAAATACCACTCAAGAGAGATTAAAGGATTGATATGCATGTCGTTATTTACAATAATAATTATTACTAGGCATCATCAAAAATAAATTTTGGACATGTCTCAAAGAGCCAATAGTACAAATATTGAAAAGGAGAGGGATTAACCTTGTGCAAACCATCATAATCACATTATTAGTGAAAACCATCGCATTTCATGGGGATGATCTATGATCTCAAGAGTCTCGTTAGGGATATGGAAAGTATAATGGTCATTATTATAATGACCAACATGAATTGTTAGGTTGATTTTGGGGGGGCCATGACAATAGTATGACCAACCAAGCCATGCACAAAATCCTTTTAGTCTCCATCCCATAACATCAGGTTTGAGTCAGCTTCCATGTCATTAGGCAATAGTAGAAAACTGTACAAGTCTTGTAATTTAAAAATAACATAAACAAATTTAAATTGGTCCAATCCAACCATTCCTTATCACCAAGAATTTGAACATGAGGAGAGGGTTACAAGCATCCCATCCACTAACACCATTAACCATCATTATCGGATATGAGAAAATTACACTTTGAGGAAATGATTTTCCTAATATGTTCAGGGAAGCAAGATAAGCTTCACCAACACCTTAAGGAGTCTTGGTCCATCCTCAAGTTGGCCTTAGTGTCAACAACCTTTTTGCCTTCTTTATAGGCGTGTTTAAGCTCAAACTTTTCAAGTCCTCAAAGGAGTTTTTAGAGGTTGTTAATGATTTCTTCCAAAGCCCAACCAAGGTGAGTTGAACCTTTAACCACATCAATGATTACTTTTGAGTTCTCTTCAATGAGAAGGTTTTTTAATCCAATAAATGAGGAAATCCTAAAACCCCAAAGAAAAGCCATACCCTAAAGTGAGCACCTAGGCCTCCAACATATCCTACCACAACCGCCCCCAAGGGGGATCCCAACATTCCTCACCCACTAGCCATACCTGGGTTACCATAGGCCACACCATCAAAATTAAGCTTACACTATCCAACTGAGGGTGGTAACCATTTAGTATTCAGCATAGCAATCTTCTTAGTGATTTCAAAATTGTAGAAGGTTTGAGGTAAGCCCCATAGTGAAGCTATGTTATATTCAAGGGGAAGGGGGGATCTGGGAAAGACCAACAAAAAATCAAGATGTTTTCTAATAGGATCTTAGAGAAATCTAAGAAAACCTCTTATGGGATTTTATCTATATCCCTAAAAATCTAATTGGTTCTTTCTCATGCTATAATATTTCTCAACACATAGTTGAAATCAATGACAACACCAACCAATGGAAAAGCCTATTGACATCAATAACAACACCTTCATACTTGCAACAATCTCCCCCTTTGTCATTGATGGCAACACAAGATGTGAAAATCCATCAAAGAAAACATACACACTCTCTTCTTTTTAGATTAGATAGCCTATACAACATTCCTACACTCTCTCCCCATTACAAGATTCTCTCTCCCTTTGACAATAATGATTAGACAATATGCACAACTTTCTCTCCTGATACCTTGCACTTTTTCCAATCATACTCTCTCCTTTTCCATCAATGGTAAAGGATAAAGTATTTTGCATTGTTCTCTCCCTTTGACACTAAACCAAGATACTTGCTCCAAATACTCCCCCTTAGGAGTACACCCAATCAAATCAGTAGCACTACAACAGTGACAACACATGGCACTACCTACTCCCCATTAAGAGTAGCCACCAACATCAGTCCAAAAAGAGATAGATCCATAGATCCACTGAATTGATGCATCTCCATATGCATATAGTTAAAAGAATGAGGGGAAATAATCCCCAACTTCTCCCAAAGATACTCAAAAGTATCTTTAGGAAGAGCCTTAGTAAATATGTCAGCAATTTGATCCTTTGTAGGTACATACTCAAGTTTCACTTCATTCTCCATAACCTTCTCTCTCAAAAAGTGATACCTAATAGATATATGCTTTTTCCTTGAATGCATTAGCAGATTCTTTGAAATGTTAATTGGTAGTCCCCAAGAAAGGGAAGTAACAACTACCAAATAATTTTCACACCTATCACACTTTTCTAATGATATCTTGGACATCATTGTGCTCCTCCACAAGTTAATTTGCAATGAAGATTGAAAATTTCATTTAATGGATATATATTTTTTATTATTGTCATCATTCATGTGGAACAATTCATAGATTGGTGCGACATTATTAGTGATAAGAGTCATAGGTAGTGTGACTGATGACTTAGTATAGATTGAGTACACTTGATCCATGAGGATTTGAAATGTATTAAAGCTACTAAACATCAATCCAATAAGATCATTCAATGCAAAAAAAACTAAGAATCCATTAAAACTAACATTTTAAATCATGGAAGCTTCAAAAACACCTATTCTAATCCATTGAAACTTATCCTATTGGGGGAATGGTGTCACATTGATGTGGAATGGCGAACCTTTCCAAATCCTTCGGATAATAAGCTTGTTTAGATCAATTAAATTGAAGCGAATCAATGGAACTGATGAAAGATGTGTGATAAAACATGATTTAAATGATAAATTAACATGACAAATGCTAAGATGATTGATATGGGTGTATGCAAATCTATTCTAAATGCAAGCAAACTTCAAAAGATTTAAACCCTAATTACAAAATATGCTAAATGGATGCATCTATGTTACCATGGAAGCCATTAATGGAAGCTAAGATAATATGATGCAAGGAATTAACCTAAAATGCCTCTTAAAACATGCAATATGAGTGCAAGATGAAAGTGATTTTAACAACATGAGTTTTCTCTTAAAAGATGGATCCATTTGTCTCCAAATAGTGACCTATTTATAAGAGGACAAATGAGAAATGAGGGGCTAAGATTGAAAAAGCTAATCAACAGTAAATAAGGAAGGAGGATGGAGGCATGGATCATGGATTCTCATCAATGGATGAGAATCAATGATCACATGGATCAAGAAAAGAATCAAGGGTTCATATTCTTCCAAACAAACACACTTTTTAAACTTGCACAAGAAGTCTTGTTGAAAGTTTGTTGTGGGCAGAATATTCCCTTTTTTTAAATGAGTGAAGAAAGAGAATATTCTCATGGGTGAGGAAAATAGATATTTAGTTAATTAAAACCAAATTTAATTGTGCAAAGGAATATCCATGGGAATATTCCCTTTTTGGAGGAATGTGCAAAGGAGGAATATTCCCTTGCAAGTGGGAAGATTAGATTTAATTAGTAATTTGACAATTAAATAAAGTTTCAATTATGCAAATTAGGGGAATTAGATGATATTCATTAAATAATTGATTCATTTAATGCAAAGGGGGAAAGTGTTATAATATTTAATTAAATAACTTAGGGTTATTTAATTAAATAAGAGGACTTTAGGGATTAAATCAAATAATTTGATTTATTCAATTTAATAGGATGAAATGTTAGCATGAAAGGGGGTGAATTAACCTAATCAGGTCAATTAGGTTAATAGATGAAAATGACATAATTAATTAAATAGAAAGGATAATTTAATCAATTAAGCAAAAAGAGGATGGGTTTCAGGAAAAAATGGTGTTAGTATATCTAATTCAAGTGCATAATATCATTTAGGAAATTTTTAAGTGTCTACATTTTTCCCCTCTTTGAAGAGAGGTACTTGTTACGCTGGTTCAAAGACTGACGCTTTTTAGATTAAAAACTGTTGCTTAGCTCAAACTACAAATTTTCTAATTTTTGGGTGCCCCATTGTTGCCCTAGCGGAAGGAATAAGTTGGTTCTTTGGCCCCTTGAGAAATTGGTTAGAAATTTTGAATTTTGGGTTAATTTCTCGATAAAGGTAAAATATAGGTTTAGGTGCTAAAACAGGCCCTAAGGATGCCAAAAATGGCCTTAGAAACGTAAAAAATGACCCAAAAAAGGTTGCATAGGGTGGGAATAAGTAAAATAGGCCAAAACCCTAGCTTTTGGTCCAAATTAGGGAAAAAACCTTAAGTTTTTGGATTAAATAGGTGATGAAGGGTCACTTTCAATTCATTTGTGCATTCACACTTGAGAGATTTGCTACCTTTTAAGCTCTAACCTCTTGAAAAAATGGTGCAACGAGTGCTCCCACAACACATTTCCAACTAGGTGCAAAAGTACTAGAGGCCTCTAGGCACAGGACCAACGGTACACAATTTGAAACTTTCCCTGCATTTTGACTTTTTAGTGCATTAATTACACTTTGAAATTTGGTTTAGGGCGGCATTGTTGTATTGCAACACTATTTTGAGAATTGGAAATGCTTTTTTCCTTTTTAGCGATGCCATTGTGAATGGAAACACACTTTGTGATTTAGAATTAGGGTTTCCAGATTTCAAATTGCGATGCGGGTGTAATGAGTGACACACCTACTTGATTTGGAATTTAGGATTAGGGTTTGCAGGCATCAAAAAGTGACACATGTATAAATAGTGACACTAGTTGCGATTTAGAATTTGAATGCACATAGCACTGTTGTTTGGAATTTGAAATATGGCAATGCTTTTGTAAATGTCGAAACCTTTGTGTTTTGGGGGGATAAAAACTCCAAACTTAGCCAATTTTAGAAAAAAATGATGTCATGCGCTTCATGGGTGCATGAGGTTATCCAACTTTTGATGTACTACACGCACTGACCTACCATTCTATCCAGACTTGACGATTTATTTGACCTTCGATAGGAGCACCTTGGAGAGATTAGATTGTGGTATGTTGCATATATGCCCATTGTGTAGACCCACATGGCGATGATGAGAGTGCTATGTGAGTGATGGCATAGTGAGACCTCCTCGTTCCACTTACCCACCAGTGAGACGATAGTCATGCTAGAGGATGTATGGAGGATTTTGTGATTGTCCATACATGGATAGTGTGTGATTTATGACACTAATGTAGGATATGATGCATTTCATGAGGTTCTTGACTAGGAGATTGTTGTCCTAGTCAACTCATAGATTGAACTTTAGATGTATAGAGGCCGATCATTGACCTTCAGATTGATCGTTGGTGTAGTGATTTCGAAGTTGGTTTCCTTAGATCGATGGAGCAGAAGATTCATTCCTGGATGGGGGCTGGCTTGGCTCAGATGCTATTTAGGAGGACCCAATACACATGGGGGCCAGTGATGTTGGCCTCCCTTTACCATGATATGCATCTGTTTGTGTACTGCAATGGAAGAGCTATTGGTACAAGGGTCACCCTCTTACATATATGGGCATGGAAGCACATTGTCGTGCTTTGACCGATCATCCACATGGAAAATGTAGAGCCAGATGATCCTGTCATCTAGAGGTATAGAGGGGTCATCACCCTACAACAGATAGGGTAGGTGTGTATCTCTTACTAGAGGAGAGTTATTGATGAAATGACAGTATTCTGATGGTGGCCATGGCTATAGATGTTAGCCTGGTATGATGATGTACATCAATTATTCTTTGCTTGTCAGACTTGGTACATGTAGGGTCGTGAGCACACAATGATTGAGAGGTACCTACTAAATAGAGTAGCCAGATAGTTTGGCGAGAGGTAGGACAAGCCTGATGATCAATACATTGCTATTTTTGTGAGGTCAACTTGAGAGGTAACCTTGGGCACGCAATACCAACCCATGAGGTTGTCAAGGGTTTCAGAAAGTTGGTAGCTAGACCATGGGCCTATGAACATGGGTAGGTTGATGCTCAGACGATGCCCACATACGATGCTTGGTTTGTACCCCATCCTCGAATTACAAATCCAACAGGCATACCTCCATGAGGGAGGTTGAGAGGGAGGGGAGTAGGCAGAGGAAAAGGCCAACCATAGGATGGGCAGGGAAATGGACAGGGTAGAGGATGGGGGAGAGAATAGGATGGCCAGGATGGCTAGTAGCATGATGGACATGTCCTTGGTGCTCCTCCACCACCATTACATCAATAGTCACTACAACAACCACTTGTACAACAACAACTGGTACACACACCATTGTTGGGGCTAGACCCCCATGATGCATAGATTTAGCATTGCAATAGTAGTTACAAGTTGTGATAGTTGAGCGAGATCAGGCTTAGTAGCAAGTCCTAACACTTACAGCTGAGATGGACCATGAGTGCCAACTCAGACAGACCTTAGATGCTCAGTTGGATCAATATATCAAATCGACGACAACAACTAGAGGTAGTGTCTCAATATTAGTCCCAATAAGCTCAGGGGTTGGTTGAACAGACGGTGTCTGTGTAGTTGTATGGTATAACAAGGGAGGAGGTGGCATACTATCGGACACTGTACTATAGAGATGTCCCTCCACATCGTAGGAAACCTAATTTTGAGCACTGGATCCAGGTACATTCCGAGTGCTTCTACCTCAGTTAGACAACCAAATCAACTAGGGTAGGGTGATAGAGCTAGTGAGGGATAAACCTTCTTTGATTTTGTAGAGACCTCTTTTTGTATAGCCTGATTATTTATACAGATATACATTCACAAGCTCATTTTCGATAGCCTCATGTACATTATATATTTTGATGATATGCATACATTGATTCAAATATTGTATCATGACAGTCACATGATATATATACAAGATGATATGAATTTATGATGTGATATGCCTTTATTTCATTCTTTTATGAATGTATGGATGCATATGATGTGATGTGATGTGATATGTGTTATGATATGATTATGTATGAATGCAATGTGATGGATGCACTTCTTTTATTTATGTGATATGTGATGATGAGCTATGATGTGATGATATGCGATGCAATGCAATGGATGCGTTATACTCTTTTAGTATCTTTTTATGATATGTTATGGGATGAATGTTATGATATGTCATGCTTATGCAGGATGTATGAATGGATGCATTTCTTTTTGTGTACTTTTCTATGCAATTTATGATGTTGTGATGATGTATGCATATGGATGTATATATGGATAATGCTTATATTATAGATGCGATGAATGATAGTGCAATGGATTAAGATGCTTACAATAAAAAATCTATTTTATTCAAAACAACTTAAATGATAATGATGGTGCAGTGAACTATGTTTTCCTTTATTATGAGATGTTGTGATGATGCAAGATGAATGCATGCTGATGATTTTGTGGATGCAGGATGGATGCATGATGATGTTTTTGTTGATTGCCATGATACCAGATTAGTATGGAAAGAAGATAGAAGAATGAGATGATTTATTTTGAAGATTGATTCAAAAATTCCAACAAGTCTATGATCCATCAAGACTTTATTAGATGTGGTGATGAGAGACGATGATGATTTGCTCATATATTGGGATTGGGATTTTCCATCATTCCTTATGTTTGATATAACACATAGACACGATGCATCATGGTACTGAAAACAAGGATGACATTGTATCCAATGATAACAGACTTTGACTCTGCAAACATATAGGATAGTTCTTTTTCACACCTTGACATACAAAAACCTTGTTGAAATTTAGTTTAGCAGTTTAGAATATATTGTACTAAAGCATACACAATAGCTAACAATCTACTCCAAACAACCTCCCTGCACACAAATAAGCAAGTATGTGCCAAGATTATTTTACAAGAGTATCCACAAGCACAAAAAATGAAACATAATGATTGATTCCCCATTCCTTTCTCTCTAAATCATTGAGACATCATCGAGAGGTCCTCAAAATGGGTCAACAAGATAAATCATAAGAAAAGATCAAAGAAAAATAGTCAGTGTTATCTATATCTCTTGCCAATTTAATTTTAGCTAACGTAATTTTTGATGTTGATGCCCATCACAGGAAGGATGCATCCTAGGAAATGTTATCAGATACATTTTGATTAGTATGAGGTGTGTGATAAGCCATTGATACAAAATCCACTGACTTGTGTACCTATGATTTAGTCTTTAGATTTTAACATTTAGGTTTTCACTTTACAACTTGTGATACTTGCTTTCTACTTGTTTTACCAAAGGTTGAAGATGACAATTTGATTTATTATGGATGAAGGTTTATTGTGGGTGAAAGTGAAATGGGATGGATGGTGTTGGATTTTTTGGAATATTTCAATGTTTTTGGTATTTTGAAAATGTTTTGAGGTTTTTTTTGATCTTTTCAAAAGTTTATGTGAATGTTTTGGTTTTCGGTTATTCGATTCTATTTAGGATTTTCTAATTTTTCAAATGTTTTTGGATTTTTTGAGATATTTGAATGTTTAGGGATTTTCAAGTATTTGAATGTTTAGGTTTTTTCCAAGTTTTCTAACTAAGAACCTAACCTAAAGGACTATCCCAAGGGCCTTAGGGGCTTATGAAAGATGGGTCTTGCCTACGTTATACACACAAAGACCACGTAGTTTGACTGAATTTGACTAGTTTATTGAGGAGATATGAACACTTGATGGAATGCAAATTTATTATGACATAATCCTAGAGGACTGACCTAGGGTGTCTCCGGGGCACATCAATGATGGCCTTGCCTATGTTTAAGCTCAGAGACTCATAGTTCAACAAGGGACTATTTTTGGATTTTTGATGTTTTGACCTTTTTAGAGATTTTGATGTGTTTTGGATGTTTTGTATTTTTACTTTATAGTTTTATGAATGTTTTTGGATTTTAGCTGTACAAGATTTTAATGTTTTTTGGATTTTTTGATGAATGTTTTATGATTTTTTTTTGGATTTTTGATGAGATTTCAAATAAATTTAAGATATACAAGAACTAGATCTGATCCATAATGAATTTCCCCCAGCGTGATGTTTTGGACTACCTCGATATAGGCAAGACAAGATGACCTTTGAAATATGCCAAGTAGTACTAAAGGGGATAAAATAATTCACAGTATCAAGCTATGACCCAGAAGTGGATGGGTGATGAAAGAAATAGGATGAATGATTCAATGGATGAATGTGATGCAAAGAATGATAGAATAAAGAGCCAAAGATGGATGGAGGTGCTTTATTTATGCAAGGCGCCCATTTTCCAAGTTTTCACGAAGGTACTTGCCCAAAGCGCCACTAAAGTGGTTTTCACTAGAGGATGATTGTTTTTCTTTACTTTTTTCAATCCTTTTTATTATTTTTTTTGGATTTTTTTTATCATTGTTTGATTTTTTTGTATTTTTCAGATTTACACCCTTAAAGCCTAGACATAATTTTTTTTAAGATGTAGACTATTGGTTGGTTCCTGCAAGGGTTCACCTTTAGGTGATAACAATTGATATGATCCTAATCCATAGCTTGTTGTGATGATAAAGGGACCTAACCAGTTAGGCTCAAACTTTCCTTTACTGTCCTGATCTAGGAGATTTTTCCAATTTTGATTTAGGATGAGATCCCCTACTTGGAAAGACTAACACTTGATCTTCTTGTTATAGCTTTGTTTCAGTCAATTTTGATATAATTGCAAGTGATTAAGGGCATCAAGACGATGATCATCCAAGAATTCTAGCTCATTTAGCCGAGATAATCTATACTCTTCATTAGTGATTAGGTTCTACAATGAAACTCGTAGTGAAGAAAGCTCAACCTCGATAGGAAAGATGGCTTCTGATTTGTAGACCAAGGAGAATGGGGTTGCACCTATAGGTGTGCGGATACTAGTTTGATAGGCCTAAAGGGCGATATTTAACTACAAATGCCAATCAAGGCCAACTTCATTGACCATTTTCTTTAGGATTTTTAGAATGGTCTTGTTTGTAGCCTCAACTTGATTGTTGCCTTGGGGATAATACATGGTAGAGAATCGATGATGGATATTGGATCTTTGAAATAGCTCTTTCACATCCTAATTCTGGAAGGATGTTCCATTGTTTGAGATAAGGGCTTACAGAACACCATAATGATAGATGAGGTAATTTAGGATAAATTTGGTAGTTTGCTTCCCTGTTATCAAGGTCATATGAATGGCTTACACCCACTTGGTAAAATATTTAGTGGTTGTGATGATAAACTTGTGGCCATTAGAGGAGGTTGGAGTAATCTTTCCTATGAGATCAAGCCTCCACTGTGAGAAAGGCCAAGGTGTGACTATTGGTTGCAACTCTTGAGTTGGAGCATGAATAAGATCTCCATGTTGTTGATAATGGAAACAATTTTGTACGTACTAATGAGCTTCTCTTTCCATGGTTGGCCAGTAATACCCCATCCTTAACAATTTCTTAGCTAAAGTCATACCACTAGAATGGGAACCACATATGCCATCGTGTACTTCTATTAAGGCAATCAAGGCTTCCTCTTGGTTGAGACATTGTAGTAATGCCCCCTCGATGCTTCGGTGGTATAAGGTATCACCTAGGATCATGAATTAGGATGCCTTTTTAACAAAGGTTTTTTTAAGGTTGGAGGTGATATTGAATGGGAGGGTTCCTCTACTAAGATAGGTGAATATGTCATGATACCACGAGGATCCAGGACCAACAATGACACATGAAAATTCAAATTCAAGGATTTTGAAGGTTGGTACTAGAAGTTGTTCTACCAAGAATTCACATTGAAGGACATTGTGTGGCATGTCTAACAATGATCCAATTATTACCATAGTGTCTATTGCTCGGTTGTTCATGCGAGGAATCTACTCAAAATTTATATAAATGAAAAGGTCCTTGAGATTCTCTACCATCTTCTTATAAGGAGTAAGCTTGTTATCCTTAGTTTGGTAGTCATCATTGACTTGGTTGATAACCATCCATGAGTCTCCACAGACTTTCAACTTTTGTATCTGCCATTGAACTACTATCCTTAGACCTTTGATTAGGGCTTCGTACTTAGCAATTTTGTTAATACATGAAAATGATAGCTTGCATGACTTCAAAATGCAATCACCTTGAGGGGTGATAAAAAAGAATACCCACCCCTGATCCATGTTGGGTAAATGATCTGTCAAAGTACATTTTACATTAATCTATTAGATTGACAAGAAACATTGATTCATTGAGAAATTCAGATATCAAAGGTTCTCTGCATAGATAAGTGCATCTGCCAGTTGGTCTATGATCACTTGTCCTTTGATTTCCTTGCGCTCCATGATTCTATGTCAAATTTAGTCAAGATCATTACCCATTCAGCCATTCGCCCCATGAGAGTTGCTTTGGATAACATGTATTTTAGTGGGTCAATATTTGCAATAAGCTTGATTTGGTGTGACAACATGTAGTGTTTGAATTTTTGTGAAGGAAAAACCATTGCTAAGAATTTTTTGTCAATGGATGAATAATTCATTTCATAGCGTACCAAGGTCCTACTGATGTAATAGATAGCCCTTTCCTTTATGTTTTCATCATATTTTTCTAGAAGAGCACCTCATACTACTAATGTTGCTGAGATATACAAGATTAACGATTTGTTCAATATCAACGACATGAGCACTGAGGGTGTCAATAAGTATTCCTTGATCTTCTGGAAAGCTTTATTGCACTTCTCATCTCACTTGTAAGTTATTCCTTTATGGAGAAGATGTGAGAAAGGGTGGATCTTGTTTGATAACTGTGCTATGAACCTTCTAATGGACTACAACCTTCCTTTTAACCCTCTCATCTACTTCAATGTTTGTGGTGGTTCCATGTCTAGGATGGATTTCAATTTTGATGGATCAATTTCTATCCCTTTGTGATACAATGTAGCCAAGAAGCTCCCTAATGTAACCCCAAAGACACACTTTTTTGGGTTTAGCCATACCTTATAATCTTCAAGCTTGTCGAAGATGGGTCCCAAGACCTCTATGTGCTCACTCCTTTTCTTCGACTTGGCCAAAATATCATCCGCATAGTCTTCAAATAATTTGTGGATCATGTCATGAAAGATGAGGGTCATTGCTCTTTGATAGGTTTCTCCTGCATTCTACAGCCCAAATGGCATCATGTTCCAGCAATATGTTCCCCATGGACAAGTGAATGCAAATTTTTTTGTTCCTCCTTAGCGTTCATGATTTGATTATAGCCTGAAAAGCCATCCATGAGTGATATCATTTCATGCCCAACTGTTAAAGCCACGATGATGTCGATGTTAGGCAGAGGGAAATCATCCTTTAGGAACACCTTGTTCAAGTCTCTAAAATCCATGCATATTTTGATGCCCCCGGTGGGTTTGGAGACTGGTACTAGGTTTGAAACCCACTAAGGATAATCTATCGATCAGATGAATCCAATGTCAAGAAGCTTTTGTAACTCAATTATCACCAAGAGTGCTATCTAAGGGTGCATCTTTCTTAATTTTTTCTTTACCA
>VDFB02235006.1:0-14162 GCA_007258455.2 Sequoia sempervirens | reverse complement strand
CGGCGCCCCGCCTCCCAGACTCTGCTCGCCGCTTCGCCCGTCGCTGACTGTGCCTTGCGGCGGCCGTCATCCCCGTCTCCCGGTGCTCGGCTCTCGATCCTCCTTTCGCCGCTGCCTTTCGAGGGTCATCATAACTTCCTCGCGGCCGTCCCCTTGCGTCATCCCTTGGGTCGGAGCCCGAGCTTCACCTCACCGTCGCTGCTGGGCCGCATTCCAAATTCCTTCGGCGGTGAACCTCCATCGGCTCCCCGCCCTCCGGGCTCCGGTTTCCTCTTCGCCGCGGCCGTTCAAGCCGATTAACAATTACGCAGCGGCCGTCAGCTGGTGTCCTCCCGTCTCCCGGGGCCCGGTGCTCCAAGTGCCGTCTGGTCTAAAACTGTGAAACCAAACCTGATGGCGGCCGACCTTATCCTTCCCGGGTTCCGGCCTCCGGGCTTCCGCCGCCGGACTTCCGTCTGATGTCCGCCGCCGCCGGCTTTCTTCGCCTAACTGCCTTCCGGCCTGAAACCCCCAGAGCTCCCCAAATCGATCCAAATCAAGTCCAATCGAGAATCTGACTTCGACCCACGTCCTAAATCAGGCCATTCTTCATCATGGGTCTCTTAGAACATCAAAATCTGACCAACGGGGGTCTCCGGGAACTTTCGGGCGTGTTTTCCCTTCCTGACAGCATTCCTGCCAGGGAAGTCTGGCCCTCCAGGCCCGGATTGCTCAGTTGCCCTAAACGGAAATCGATATCATTTGAGGATTAAATTTATGATGCATTTGAATGGTTAGTTATATAATATGCTCACAATACGGACTAACATTAGCGTTATTGGTGTTTTCTTGTGCTAACTTCGCCCTTGCCTGCAGGATATATGGAATTGGCCGCAGGAACTTCAGGGGCCTCTACCGAAAGGGACAAGGGTAAGAAATTCGGAAGGGCCGCCCGTGGGAAAGACGACAAAGACCAAATGAAGTTCCAATTTCAGGGTGAACCGCTCCAGTCAAAGGTCTCGACTGACTGGAAAGAGATCTTGGACACCAATATAGGCCAGGTGGACATAGATGAGTTCACCCAGAGGGTCAAGGTCGATCCCAAAACAAAGAATGCCCGATTGATACGCCAAAGCGGAATCGCTAAAGCTGTCGGCTTCCCTCCGTCTCTAATAGCACCTGAGCTGGTAATAGCTTGCCGAGAAGTCTACCAGACGGACACGCGAACGATCGTGGACAAAGAAGGGAATATCCTTGCCGACATGTCTCCGGAAGGAATTACAAAAACATTCCACATCCCTACGTTCCTGCATATGCAAGTCCCCACTCTAGAGCAGTGTCAGGCGGCATGGGATGCCAATCCATTGAACATCAAGAAGTCAATCAACGTTTACTGGTTGAAGGAGAAGCGGGGCAGCGCTGCAAAAGTTCCCCAAGAGCTGTTCCGCAGCGATTTTCAAGAAGACTATCATGACTTGGTAACCATGCTAAGCAGGGTCATGGGCCTTCCAGCAGCCGCCTACTTCCAGGAGTGGATGGCTTACTACATTGAGTAGATCATACGAGGAAATGAAGATGTGGAAACCAAGATCTCGTTTGACTGGGGGAGTATCATCAGCAACTGCTTCCACGAGCAGTTTATAAATGTTAAGAAAAGCAACAAGTTCTACATGACCTCGTACCTGGTGTACTCATTGGCGGATCAGAGGCAATATAGTGGGCTCTTCATGGTGCCGAATGGAGATCACAAACGAGGGCTTAAGCCTTTTGACCGGTACCCTCAGCTACAATACCGCTACTTCAAAAAGGAGTACCGCCAGATCAATGATGCCTTCATAGGCCATATTATCAGATTGATAGCCGGGGACTTCGAGAGAAGGGTATCTCACAGCGCCAGGGCACTCCTGAAGGAGTATGCCTTCTTATACATTCAGTTCTCCAAGTTCACTTACATCCGTGCCCAGGGATTCACGGAACGGCCGAACAAATTGCCGAGATACCCGAACGATAGGATCATTCTCCTGGAACTTTCCCGGCAGCTCCAACATATTCAAACGGTCTTCGGCCAAAAACACGTAGCAGGGATCCTCTATCCCATGATCCTTGGCCAGGGCCAGTATCGACTGCAAACATCTCAATGCGCCGGAAACTCAGAAAATGAACTAAAGGAATACAACTTTGAATGGTACATGGCTCGCCCGCGGATGGACCCCCACGGCCACGTCAGGAAGGCGCTAGGGCCGGCGTATGCCCATAAGTACCATGTTGAAGATTTTTGGGCAAATTGTAGAGATGATAAGGAGGTCCACCAGAGACACTACATGCGAATGACAATGCATTTTTTAAGGAGAGTGCAACTGTTTCCGGTGCCAGACTAGCTTAAGGAAGATGAATCCACCCTGGTGCACCCGAGGTACCCTGCGGTTGCCGACCTGGCAATCCCCTCCATCGACTAGGATGAACAAGAGGTCGAGGACCTGGATACCATCACCCAGCCTATCATAGCTCGCACTAAGGAGTGGGTTGATGGATAGGTGGCACAACTGGAGCAACAGGGGGTGGCTCTAACGTACGAGGCACTCAAAAGCGGGCCGAGCGTCACAGAGGATGTTGCTGCCTCCCCATCAACTGGTGAGACTTCCAAGTCTCCCCCCATCACCAGATCCCAGAAGAGAAAAGAAGCAGAAACGACATAGTCTGGGGGCCCCAAAGAACAAGCAACAAAGAATACGGGAGGCTCATCCCCCAAGAAGCTCAAAAGGACATTAATCACAATGGAGGCGCAGCCTCCATTGCTCCTTCCTCCCCCGGCTGGTGTGCTGCCCACCTCTCAGATCACGGCCGCCTCATCTCCCCAAGCGGTGGACATTTCTGTCCACCTTGCCTCTTCACCCCCGGTCGGGTCTATAGTCAATATTGACTCTTCCTCGAGCATGACCACTTCCCCTTCCTCTGCTGCTGCCATGTCACCCATCACCTCCCTGCCTCTGGCAACAATACCATCGCCTGTTCCCCTTTCTAGCGTGCCCAAGGCTATTACACGGCACCTGCAGAGTCTCCCTCCTGAGCTCTCACAGCTTTTAATGGACCCTGCTCTCCAGGCTGCCCTCGCCCAAGCCCTCGCAACAGCTCAGCCATCGCAACCGCCGACAGGTCCGCCGACCATGGAGGCCACCATGCAGATTTCCAAGGAGATGGAGGAGCTGGAACAAGAGGCTTCAAAGCCTATGGAGGAGGAGGCCGATGACTATTACGAGCAACCCGAGTACAAGCGTAGAACCATTGACAAGGTTGCCTATGAGGAAGAAGAAATGGGCTCCTCCGAGGGTGGGGATGGAGAGGATGGCTCGGGCGTCGAAAAAATTATTCAGGTTTCTGATGAGGATGTTGGAAAAGAGGCGAAACCGTCGCCACGTGGTGAAGAGGGACAGCCACCAGAGGGGCAACCTGAAAAGGATATCATTGAGGCTGAGACCCACATTGTGAAGAGTCCAGAACCCGAGGCCACTGAAGAAAAGAAAGAAAAAGAGGCAGCTAAAGAATAAGATCCCACACAAATATTATCCACCAAGCTACCCGTCAAAATCCTCGTGTTTTATCAAGACTCTGACGAGGAGGAGGATGCTGCCAGGGAAAAAGAAGAGCTTGAAAAGGAAAAGGAGGTAGAAGTCTTGCCCCTGACTGAGATGGGTGAAGGCAGCCATAGTACACCCAAGGATAAATCCACCATGCCTGACTGGCTGAAAAAGCAGCTCGAAAAGACTACTCCTGTTCTAAGCGACCCGAGGTCGAGATTGGAGGCCATCTTGGCTCGATCTCTAGCCACAACAAAGAAGGAGAAGAAGCCTAAGGTCCGTTCCAGGATAACCATAGACGCTTCTGGCTCCGAGGCACAAGTAACGCATGGCCAGAGAGTAAGCTATAATAATATCTCCCGATCGACCTACAACAACCCAGGGAACAGAAGGGAGGACTGGAGAGGTCAGTGGCCACGCAGGTGCATCTGATTCGCGAGGATAAAGATCACAAAGCGAGCTAAAGCGGAGTTGTGCCCCGCTGACCAATTGCAGTGGTCTTCAATAGACGACCTCCCCACTACCTCGACGGCCACGCCACAGCTACTCTCCAAGGAGCAAATAGATAAGCTAGAGAGGAGGAAAAACTTAGAGAAGACCACGGAGGACTGGTTCCAGCAGGTTGCGAAGGTCGAAAACGTAGGGATCGGCTTAGCTGTGCAGATAGCCAACAGGTTCCTAGACTTGATTTAGTCCTTGGAAGGCACGAGGAAGCTCTGCACCAACTTCCCTGCGATCTACGACTCTGCCTTCCCGAAGGTTGAGGCCATCCTCCAAATGCCAGAAAGCACGTGGGAAGAAAAGCTAGAACTAAAGAAGGAAGATCACTGGTTGGTTGACATATGGCACAGAGATCTCATCAACCGTAAAGAGAGGATGGAACAGATCCAAGGCAGAATAGATCAAGATATTACGTGGATCAAGGAGATCCGAGCAGAATGCGCTGAGTACCTCAAGATGATGACGGGCCATGATATGCCCACGGTGCAGTTGGATGCGGAAAAGGTTAGGTCATACTTTGAGGAGAGGATGAAGGACGGGACAGCTGGAGATATCACAACGGACTTCTTGAGTTTCGCTGCCCGTGCCTTCGATAGATCAGAGCTCTTCAGAGATCAGGGCTCAGAGTATGACGAGGATTGGAAGCGACTGGAAGAGAATGCCAAAGAATGGAGCTACCAGGCGTTGAGTTGCGAAATCCTCGAGGTAGACAAGCTCCAGGCCGTAATCCTCAAGCATATTGAACACGCAGCCTCCGAGGAGCAACCAGAAAGTCCAGTCGAGGAAGAAGACTTCACAGAAGAGTAGCTACAGCCAAAGGAATAGCAATTAGCTACAAGACGAAAATTCAAATAGTGTCATCCACTAGATGACAAAATAGGAAAAAGACAAAGGATGTTTTTTAATTGTAAATCTATTTAGGGGTAGGTAAAACCCTAATTTGTAATGAATCTTGGCCATTCATTTAGTTTTTTGAAAACTATAAATAGAGCACTCCCCTCATTTGCAAGAGTGAGAGTTGAGTTGTTGTAAAGGCATGCTGCTGAAATTTATGAGAAATAGCATTGACTTGGTGCATTTCCTTGTTTTCTCTCATGTCTATTGATTCACTTCTCCAATATTAGATGTTAGCTTAGATCTCTTTGCTGTTTAGTTAGCTGTTCATATTATTTGGATAATCTTAGGAATGCTGTTGGCTGTTCATGAAAATTCCTGCTTTGTTGATGATCCCTTAGTCCATACTTTTTCCTGTTTGCTGAAGGTAGATAGCTTTGCAAAGTTAGCCTGGACCTGATTTAAGCTGCCCCAAACACTTATCTTTAGTTCATGCATGTATGTGGTGGATGAAGTATAAAAATCTACAGCCCTTAGAAGATTGCAAGATTTCTATGATACTGTGAAATCCCTGGTTAAGTGGGATATTGTTTTGAAATAATTGTCCATTGCAGGGACTCCATTATTACTGTTCGCAGCAAGTTTTAGGCTTAGGAACTTTTCTCCCCCTTCGCTCTTTTTTCATTTTCTTTAGAAACTGAACAACACCAAGGTTCATTGCACTTTATAAAGCTAAATCTAACAACTAGATGGAGTTTGAGACTGCTGTTTGAACCTACAGCCAAGACATAACTGCTTACATGTGAAAACTCCTTTTCGAAGATCCAACTTCATGTTTTGTGCCCATATTTTGTGTTTCTGTAAGGCCGCCTTGTGATTCCAGTAAATCACATCAAACTACTGAGGTATCTTAGCATTGTCATGACCTGACACCCGAGAGACCTTGGGATAGTGTTCTGTAATTGGATTGTGGGAGATTGTCTTTCAAGAGAGGTAGTGCATCTACACACTGCCTGTGTTGAGAAGTGCATAAAAACACCATCAACAGAACTGGCGCTAGAGGGAGGGCAGCGATCAGAATACTAAGCTACGGGATAAAGCGAAGCTGGATCGGATCGGATCATTCTCCCCAGAAAGGTTTCAAAGGATTCTACGATCAACACCAAACAAGGGAGAATTTGAAGAATTGCAGCCTCCCACGAGGGCAATACGAGCACAAGGAAGCAGCTTCGTCTCTTCCTCTTTGTCATCCGCCTCCATTTCACCTCCACCTTCACTTGGCTGGCCTTCATCTTCCACCCAACCGTCTCAAACAGCATTTACACATCTTCCTTCTGGCAGCCAGGGGTTCGCTCCTCTCCCGGCCGTTTCAGCCCAAAGCACAGTCCAGGCAGCCAAAGCTCAAGGGCAGCCCCATATTGTGGTTGTATTGCCAATACATCCCCAAATCCCTGTTCCCCAACAGCAAGTGCCACCTCCGCCTCCCCCCATGGCTTGGCTCGTGCATAACCCTTCGCCGATACACTTTGCTGTTTACAATGATATGCCCAAGAATTCGGAGGGCTTTTGTTCAAAATTCCATCCACGTGACATGCAAAGAACAGCCGAAGAGCATATCAAGATATTCGAAACGGCAATTACCGAAATATAGGTGGGCCATGAGGACGTGGCGTGTCGCCTCTTTCCGCATTCGTTGGGAGAAGAGGCCTTCTACTGGTACATCAATCTGCCGCAGGGATCGATCACCTCGTGGACCCTGATGAAGAATGCCTTTCTACAGAAGTACAAGATTCCTGTCAACCCCGCTGACCTATACCAACAGTTCATGTCCATCAGAAGGGAGGTCAAAGAACCTATTGGCTCCTTCAATGATCGCTTCCATTGGGCTCACATAAGGCTTTAGGATCCATACCTCCATAATGATGCGGCTGCTCTATCAGTCTACTACGCGGCCCTGGATAACCTCACGGCAGCGCTGGTAAAAAGGATGCACTCGCCGCCTGCTACCTTGCTGACCGTCTATGCAGAAGCTGTCATTGCAAGTGCGGATTTAGGACAAAATATATCCGGCCCTCTGCCCTCTTTGGGGCCCGTCGCCCACCCAATGCAAATTCAGGGGCTCAATCAGGCGTTTGCTCACCAAACTCCTCTCATGAACCAGGTGCCACAATTGTCTATGGTGCCGCATCCGGGGCAACCGTTGAATTATGCGCCTCCCGCGACGTCTTACTTGCAGCCCCAGCAGCAGTATAGCTATTCTCAAATAGCTCCACAGCAGCAGGCATATTCCCAACTACCCCAAGCACCATTGCACTTATCGGGACCGGATTTTCCTCTGACATATCAAAATCAGCTGGCAGCCCCGCCCGCTTTTCTCCAAAATCCGGCCCTGTCGCCTGGAGGTGCAGCCAAGAAGGACAAGTTAGAGGAGCTAACTGAAATGATTAAGAAGATGTCCACAGAGATGACGCATCTGAAGAACCAGAATAATCAGCTGTAGACCTCCCAACGTAACTTTCAGGCCAATCTCAACAGGGATAGTCGGGAGTCTCAAGACAATAGAGACAACAAAGATAATCGAGAAGCGGGTACCTCCTCGGGGCAAAATTATGAGAGGGGGCAGAACTCCAATCAAAATGCAGAAAGAAGACCTTCCCAGAGGTAAAACCGCACATGGAACACCAGGCCAACAACAGTGGTGTCCCCACGCCATTCGATCAACCGACAGGCAATGACAGAACATCCAGCAGTGTGTATCTGGCCGAAGCAGCTTTGTCCGGATGGTGCCGACTTCACAAAACCAGCAGGTATTCTAAGCTGGACTATCCTGAGTTCCAGAAAGCTGCAGAAATCTTCCAAGTAGAAGTACAAAATGCCGTTGATAATGCCAACTGTAGGGACATCGTCCCATCGGAGCCCTACGATTCCTCATGTCTGGTGGTCAATCAGGCACCGTTTCCGCGAGGAGATCACAACGAGTCCAAAGCCGAGCCCGCCCCCATCAAGGATGAGAAAGCGCAAGAGGTAAGCAACGAATCAACTCTAGCTCAGCTTTTTGATTCGGTAGATAACGGTCTGGTGGATGAAGAAGAGTCATTTGTCGATGAGGTCCACATGTTCCATCAACGGTCAAGTCCCTATTTCCTTAGGAATAGACAAGCCGGCGGGCCCTTCATAACTTCTACCCCACCAAATAACTTCGCCACCCCACCTGATCCAAATGCCAGCAATAACCCAGGGCTCCCTCATATACCCGCCCAATATCTCAATAGGAACCAATCCCAAAACCAACCGCAAGGTCAGTCTCAGAGCCAAACCCAAAATTTGCCTGGGCAAACCAAGAGTCAAACCCCTAGTTCTCCCATAGGCCAAGCTTTTAGCTCTGAAATTGAGCAAATGGGTGAATATGTGGCAGAAGAGTTCAAGAAGGTCAAAATCAGTTTGTCGACCTTCGAATTGCTCAAGGTTCCTACTGTAAGGCACGCCTTTTTCAGGGTTCTGAATGGGACTCCCTCATCTAGCACGACACAAGAGACCCCGGCCAAGAGGGTAACCTTTGAGGAGCCCAGGAAAGAACAAGAGATATAGGACAACACCGGAAGAAGGAATCATATGCCCATGAATCAGTCGGCTGGCAGATACACTGAAAAGGAGCCAGAGAGGGCTGGTAGACAGCCTCCCAAGGACCAGCAATTTAAACAAACTAAGGATACAGGTAGTGACAGGAACAAAGGCCAAATAGCTCAAATGGACACACCCGTCGGTATCCTCCAAGGGAGACCGAAAACTCCCCCTTTCCTGACTACTATTAGGGTCTTTGGCAAGAATTTGCACAACTGCCTGCTCGATTCAGGCGCGTCTGCCAACGTTATGCCCTTGGCCGTGTGCAAGGCTCTTGGCATCACCCCCACGCCTTCAAAGAGAAAGGTCACCCAACTCGACAAAATAGAGATTAATATCGTGGGCGAAATAAATCGCATCCCCATGCAAATCGCTGCGGACCCCCAGATACAGTAGGTTGTGGACATCCAAGTGGCAGACATACCTGATGCCTATGGAATCATTCTGGGGAGAGAGTTCACCAAGGCGCTGAACGGATACACCACCACCGACTTGTCTCACATGTGGCTGCCGTGGAAGGGGCTGCCAAATCAGATTCGTATTGACCGTGAACCCCGGATGAAATATATGATCACAGAATACAATAATCTCAGCGAGGTGCTGTTCATTGAGACCGACTTAGGGAATTACCGCCCTTTTGCTTACCAAAATGAGCTTGAGCTTCAGGAAGAACGGACAGATGAGGTATTGCTGGTATTGTGCAGTCCCTCGGCGGGTTCCGAACAAATGCCCCCAGATGAAGAAATGTTGGCAGAAGCTGATGATGAGCAGGACAAAGATGACAACTAGGGATTGCTCGATGGCTTCCAGGAGTTTATGGAAAAATGCGTAAGAGATCAGCTCAACCTAGGAGCTAGAATGAATTTTCAAGACCTATTATTGCCGAATTGGTGTAGGGTCCACAACACTGCTCACTCCGAGTTCGACTGTTGCTTATGCCAAGCAGCAGTGGAGCATGTTAAGAAAGCCGGTGCTCCTCCGGTGGAAACACCAAAGGAGGCACCACCCGGATCACCTGTCGATCGTTGCCTCGACCTGAGAAGCCTTCCTAAGGTCACTAGGCCCGCTGCCCAGCCAAAAGAGAACGAAGACTCAATCAAACCCGAGGATGCGGAATCCTTTGAGTGCTGGACACTCCAGTTCGATGGATCAAAGTAAAGACAAGGAGCTGGAGCAGGAATCGAAGTCATCAGTCCAACGGGTAAGACATTCCTCGCTGCCTATCGATTGCAGTTTTATTGCACCAATAACATAGCAGAATATGAGGCCTTAGTCCTTGGCCTTCTTATGGCCTTGAGGAAGAATGTGAAAGTACTGCAAATCTTCGGGGATTCCGCACTTGTGGTTAAGCAGGTCAGGAAATTGTACTCCTGCCATGATCGAAGACTCGCCAACTATAGACACAGGGTGTGGGATCTCCTAGAGGGCCTAGATGCGGTCGACATACAATTGATCCCTCAGGCTCAGAATCGCACAGCTGATGCCTTGGCTCAAGCAGCTAGCACGTTACAGCCCCTCTCTTTGTCAGGGCTTAAGAAGTTCACTGTTGAGTTGACATCTACGCCATCGGTCCCGGATAATATCACCCACCTGCAGGTTTTCAATGACGATAAGCATATCCTCTAGTTCATCACAAGCTCTGACATCTTTGCCGCCCAAATTATCGATGAAGCTGATCCACAGGAGGCTGAGTTAGACATAGAAGGGGTTATCAATCTGAAAACCAACACGATCCCTAGAGGGATGGTTCAGCTGGAGTGTGTATTTGATTTGGATCAGATCAGGGATCAAGACCGGCAAATGAAAAAGGAGACTATAAGCAGCCAGTGCAATGCTCACAACTTGGGAACGACCGAGGATATCAAGAATGTTTTCATTGGAAAGGTATGCACGCCCGAAGAGAAGAGGGGAATCACGGATGCTTTGCGTAGATATCCTGACGTGGTGGCATGGAGTTACGAAGACTTGAAAACATATGACACATCTGTCATCACGCATACCATCCCTCTGAAGACTGAGGTGAGGCCATTCCGTCAGCGGCAGTGCCCTATTAATGCCCTGCTAGAATCTATTGTTTACAAGGAGGTACAAAATTACTTTCAGCAGGAATCATCTTTCCTGTTAGGCACTCTACATGGGTGGCTAATTTGGTCCCGGTCAGGAAAAAGAATGGAGAGATCAGATTGTGCGTAGATTTCCGCAATCTCAACCGTGCCTCAGAAAAGGACAACTATCTGGTACCTTCGCTGGATGAAGTGCTACAAATCGTCAACGGCTCCCAAATGATGTCGTTCCTCGACGGATACTTCAGGTATAATCAAGTAATGGTACAATATGAGGATCGCCACAAGACGGCGTTCACCACCAAGTGGGGGACATTTGCGTACAGGAGAATGCCGTTTGGGCTCATCAACGCCGGCGCCACTTTCCAACGCGCCATGGATATCGCTTTCAAGGACCTGATTGGCAAATGTATAATCATCTATATGGATGATTTGACCGTATTCTCCAAGAAGCGAGGTGATCACGTCTCTGACCTATGCAAAGTATTTTAGAGATGCCAGGAATTCAGGGTTTCTCTCAACCCCAAGAAGTGCATTTTTGGAGTGACCGAAGGCAGACTACTCGGACACATCATCTCAGAGCAAGGAATCTCCATTGATCTTGAACGCATTGAGTCGCTACTCAAGATTCAGCCCCCGGGCAGCAAGAAGGAATTAAAGTCTTTCTTCAGAAAGATTAATTTCGTCTGAAAATTCATTACTGGCTTCGCGAAAATAGTCAAACCTCTCAATGCCATGCTCAAGCAGGACGCCAAAGTTGAATGGACACCAGAGGCCAAACAATCCTTTGAGGAGATCAAACGAGCCATTGTTGAGGCGCCTGTGTTGGTCAGTCCAGATTATTTGAAGCTGTTCTATATCTATTCATTCACTTCGGAGCATTCTTGTGCTAGTATGTTGACCCAAAAGGATGACGAAGGAAATGAGCATCCGATCACCTTCATGAGCGCACCCCTCAAAGATGCTGAATTGCGTTACCACAACATAGAAAAGCAGGCGTACGCTCTCGTTAGGGGAGTAAAGAAATTTAGACATTACATTCTACGCAACAAGGTGTTCGCAATCGTCCCTGACCCAGCAGTCAAAACGCTTCTCATGCAAAACGAGTTGGGCGAATGGAGGGCCAAGTGGGTCACCCTGCTAAAAGAATATGATATGGAAATCCAACCAATGAAATTGGTAAGAGGGCAGGCACTCACCTGCACAATGGCTGAAACAGCAACAGAGGCTGGACCTGAACTCACGGTGCAACAATATCAGCTTGAAGATGTCTCCCCGGGAGAGTGGTATCAAGATGTCGTTTATTTTCTGCTCAATCACAAGTGTCCATCGCATTTGCAAGGAGTTCAGAAGAGGGCCCTCAGATTGAAAAGCAACGGTTATATGTTACAGGGGTCCATTCTCTATAAGAAGAATCATGAGGGCGTTTATCTAAGATGCCTCGGCAAGGAGGAAGCAGAACGTGTTCTAAGGGAGTTTCACGATAAGTTTGGTAGAGGCCATGGCTCAGGTTTTTCTACGGCCCATCAGATATTAAGGGTAGGGTACTATTGGCCAACCGTCTTCAAAGATGCCCATGGCCATGTCCGTTCATGCCATACGTGCCAGACCGCTGCCACCAGGGAAAGGAACGTTGTTGTCCCACTACAGCCTGTGCTGGAGGTAAGGCCTTTTTCACAGTGGGGTCTCGACTTCATCGGTCCGGTAAGCCCTCCATCATCTGCGGGACACAGGTACATTCTGATCGCTACTGATTATTGTACTAGATGGATGGAAGCAATAGTTAGTAAGCATTGCACAACTGAAGTAGTTACTGATTTCTTAAAAAGTTTCATTTTAAATCGCTTTGGTTGTCCGTATGCTCTAGTATGTGACAATGGACTTGCCTTCGCTTCTTTAAAATTTGCTAGCTGGGCGTTTGACTATGGGATTGCCCTCAAATTTTCATCCAATTACTACCCTCAGGGCAATGGCCTTGCCGAGTCCACAAACAAGAACTTGATTACCGTGATCAAAAAGCTGCTAGACAGGAATCCCAAGGACTGGCATACCCAGCTCCGTTTCGCCCTTTGGGCTGATCGCACCCGCCATAAGGCTGCCCTTGGTGATTCCCTGTTCCACCTTGTCTATGGTCTTGAGCCAATATTCCCCATCCACTTGAAAATTCAAACTCTTCAGTTCATCAACGACTTTTATGAAGGAGGAGATCGTAGGGAAGCTCGTCTAGCTGAACTGTTACATTTAGAGGAAGTTTGAGACCGCGCAATAGAAAATTTCGCCAAACATCAGGGCGTAGTGAAGAGATGGTTCGACCGCCGAGCCAAAATTAAGGCCTTTAGGATTGCAGATTTGGTCCTATATTGGGACAAGGCCCATGAAAAGAAAGGGGGACACAATAAATTCGACAAGCTCTGGCTTGGCCCCTTTCAGATAGCTGAGATTTTGGGAGATAATGCCTTCCGCTTAAAGAACTTAACCGGTGAAAATGTCCCATTGCCAGTCAACGGGCAGCACCTGAAGCATTACTTCCAAGCTTGAGCTCCTTCGAGCTCTTCGCTGTAAATAACTGTGCATAGGTTAGAATAGTTGCTTTCTTGCTTGTTGCGTTTTGCTCGCATCGTTGTTTGCTTTCTCCCTCCCGGCAGTTTTGTTTGGAGAGAGGTTTCCCGCTCCTTTGTGGTGGCCGTGCTTGCCTAACAAGTGGTTCACTCTGCTGTCCGTTCTTCGTGTTCTCTGGCTAAACATTCACTCTAGACTATCGGTCTTTGCAGAGCTGTCCGTAAATGATTTCCCTGTCTGAATTCTGCTCAGAACTTGACCCTTCGTCGGATCTTCTTACCCACATCTCGGATCTCGCACAAATTACATAATAATAAATTCTGAAGGACCGTGCTATGGTTGTCACGACACCCAAATAGTGAAAAATCTTAAGTCTACTCCAGTGACCACTACAGTCTCAAACCCATTGTAGGCTTCAATGCTTGCCTGGTCGAACTAAATGGTAAAAGAGAAATGAAATATCAAAGCAAAAAGAGAGAAAAGAAACTCTGAATAGAAAAGAAAATAAACGACCGTATGGGTGTTCGGATAACTCTACCAGGGCTATAGACGCCCGGCCGGCAGTAGAGCAATATCCATGAGATTGTAGCAACAACTCCGTCGGGGCTATGGACGCCTGACTGGCAGCGGGGCAATGTCCAGGTTACTTTTGGTGTTAGGCAACTTATGTAGCTCACTTGGTTCGAGTAATAACCTTGGTTACTATCCCTAGGAAAGAAATGAACTCACTCTACACACACTTTCGAGATGTCATGTAAGCTGACCCAATTAAGGATCTCGCTCTCCCGGATTCATCCTTGGAAGCCGTTTTTGGTCTGCGAAACCAGAGATTATGGGTCTTGAATGAATATTTATCCCTAGAACGCTCCGGAGCGTTCTCTAGCGGAGTCGCCATTTGTTGTGCCCTCAGCACACACGCCCTGTTGGGAACGGGGACCCTCTTTTCTTTTGCCTTGTCGGGTCTGTCGGGGCCGCCTCGTTTTGCGTGCCCCTCTTTTTTGACATTTTGCATGGTCATATTACCTAAAGT
>VDFB02235004.1:0-10710 GCA_007258455.2 Sequoia sempervirens | reverse complement strand
CGATCATTTAGCATCCAAAACGAACATCTGAACGTCTGTTTCGAGCCCTTCGTTCTAAGGGTCATTTGTCCTGAATAGTCTTTTGCTTGTTTCGAGAGCCATTCATCTATCTTGAGACACTCCCTGTCCGTCCTAAACACGCTTTCGTCTCTGATCTCCGTTATTCCATATAAACCCCGTTGGAGTCGTCATCCAAGTTGACCTAGGTATTCATCCCTAATCGCAATCATCATAACCGGCTTAGGATCGCTATCCGTCTTAGGTCAATTATCCTTTTCGACCCAATCAATCCGCTTCTATCTCAAGTTGGATTCGGTGTCGTTATCATACATCCACCTTTTAATCAATACCTAGTGTTACCAAGGATCCTTCTTAAACTTGGTTGTGGATCTCGGTCTTCATCGTATCTATAATCACATCAATCCTAATCATCATATCGATCTGATCCCCACATCATCAAACCTATTCAGATCAAAACCCAGAATCTAGGTTAATCCAACATCTACCCATCAATCCAATCCAATTCCATCAAGCCAATCCACGTCGACCTAATCAATCGTCGTCAACTAATCTTTCATCAAAATCAAATCGATCCTTCATCATCAAGGTCTTTTTAATACCTTGATCCCTGTCATCATCTTGCATGCCCGTTCAGACTCGATCGCAAGCAAAGAAATGGCCGACCAACAAGCCCTGAATGCCCAATCAAACAACCCTCAAAATCCCACCAACATGATCAACATCTCATCAGATCCCAACTATGGTGCTAATATCCTTCACGATCCCCACAACGGCACCTCATCACAATCCAATGTGGATGGTCAAAACACGTCACCACCTAGGGAGGAAAACATGGCCGAGCAACCCGAGCTCACATTCGAGGAGCACTTTAGCAACCCAGTTAATGCACAAATGACGGAGCGCCTTCTTGAAAGACATGGTGACCAAATCTTGGCTCACTTGATTGACAAAGGTGTCAAGTTGCCGTTAGGTGTCGACTTATCCAAGTATGGCGCCTCTACATCCAATGTACCCCAAGGTGCACATGACATTCCCAGTAGCTCGTATGTCCCCAACATTCCTTCCGTAGGAGGCTGGCATCAACCTGAATTCGGCAACGCTGTCCTATATCCCGTTGGCAATCCCACACATCCCACCATCTCGGTCACGGGAGCACCTCAAACCATTGATCCCAATGATCCTTATGCCTATGGCATGCCGCAAAACATCCCGCAACAACAACCATTAATGCTACCGGCACCGCCCCCCTCGAACTCGCTTCCCGTCAACGCTGGGGGCAACCCTTTCGCCGCCTTGCCCCCACCTCCCAGGGCAACAAATCCTCCACCATCGTCATTCCTATCTCAACAGCCGCCCCAATCCAACATCCCTCCTCCATCGTCATCCAACCCTCCGCCATCGTCCCAATCCAACATCCCTCCTCCGTCGTCATCCAACCCTCCACCATCATCCCAATCCAACATTCCTCCACCCTCGTCGTTCATACCTCAACAGCCGCCCCAATCCAATATTCCTCCACCCTCGTCGTTCATACCTCAACAGCCGCCCCAATCCAACGTTCCTCCACCATCATCATTCCTATCCCAACAACCTCCCCAATCCTACGCTCCCACTAGTGCTCAACAACCTCCACCCCCAACAACCGCCGGTCAATCCTCTATTCTCAAAGACAAACTATCACATAAATACCCAACCTCGCGGAATCAACCTCGCCATCAAATTCTCGAATCGTGATCTCCATTCCTTGCATCCATTTTACGCCTACAAGCGCAACCACCACATAACATCCCATCTCGCCCATCACAGCCACCAACTATGCATCAACAACAATATCAACAAACACCCCTCCATTACAACTATTACAACCAGCCCCAATATCAACAACCCTCCTATGGGGCATCACAACAGTCATATCAACACCCCCAATACCCGCAAGCTAATTAGCAACACTTTCTCCATACTTCCCAACAGTACGCCACCCACAACTACCCGACCAATCCATATCCCACCTCACAACAGCAACCTTTTTATCAACAAGGCCCCTTCGCGTATCAGCAGGAGGTACCACCTCCTCATCCATACGCCCATCTCCAAACATCCTCTCAGAATCCACAATCATCCTACCATCAATACCCATCCAACACTCCAGCCAATGCGGACATCCTGGAAATCAAGGCCGCACTAAAGGATCTCCAGGCAGGGACTAGCAAGCAATCGTTCAAGTTCGAAGATATATGTCCCTATCCGTATGATCCCTCCATCTCATTGATTCCCTTCCCTAAGCATTTTGAGATGCCAAAATTTGACAAATATAAGGGGAACAAAGATCCTAAGGCCCACCTACGGGAGTTTTACTCCCAGTGTCAAGAAGTGATCCACAATGACAACTATCTCTTACGTCTGTTCCCCCGAAGTCTGGGAAGTGACGCACTAGGGTGGTTCATGACCCTCGACAAGGGATCTATAAAATCTTTTGCGAACTTGTCAGAAAGGTTTGTCTCCTACTTCTCCTTCAACTTGGAGAAAGATACTGATACCCTAGATCTTCTCAAGGAGAAACAACGTGAAGGGGAAACTTTTACTAGCTACCTCCAGAGGTGGCGTGCCCTGGCAAGCCGAATGAAGACTCCTTTGAAAGAGAAGGACATGGTCACCCTTTTTGTGGAGAACTCCCATCCTAACATGGCTCACAACTTCCGATTACACTGTGTCACCACTTTTGTGGAGGTGGTGGAGAAAGGACCTATCCTCGAGCGTGCCCTTGTTGCCAAGGGACACATCAAAATATATAACCAAGATAGGGAAAGGACATTCAACGACAAGCCATGTTTCTGGAACAAGAACAAGAATGCATTCAATGATGGTGTCACTAATACTAAACATGTCCAAGTGGCCAACGCATCCCAGAAACAACAGCAATCTGTACCTAATGCCATATCCGTACCGCAAGGGACACCCCGTCCTCCCCAACAGTCCAATCAAAATAACCAAGGGAACCCTAAACGCCAATATGCTCAACTAGGAGAACCCTTGAGTGTTGTCTTCAATAAACTGTTGCAGATCAGCTATCCAATCACGTACCCCGTCACCAAGCCACTAGACGAATCCAAACCTAAGCCCGCATGGTTTAGGGAAAATGAATATTGTGAGTTCCACAAAATTAAAGGGCACTCTTTGAATAAGTGTCAGGGTCTAAAAAACTACGTCCAGGATCTCATCGATCGAGGTGACATCAAGGTTGATCCTAACCAAGCTCTGTCGTCCAATGCTCAATTGCAAAATTATCAAAACGCTTTCCCAAACCATAACCAAGGCCCGAGCACTTCCAACAGTAATCCTCAAAACAACATCACAAATAACGTGAGTTACAAGAATGTACCCCTCAATTACGAGGGTATTATTCATTACATTGAGCAGGTAGAACCTCGTGTATCCATGATACATGTCAAAGCTAAAGACTCTCAATGTGCTATTACCACACGACGAGCCCGCATCACCATTCCTGCAGCCTCTGCACCTGCCCAACCGACTCCTGTAACTTCCCAGTATAATATCCTTGATCACTTGGGAAAGACCCCTGCGCATATCTCCATCTTGGATTTACTCAAGTCTTCCCCCGTGTATCAAGAAATCCTTAATAGAGCCCTACAGGAAACCCATGTGCCTAATAATATAGATCCTACACAGTTTCAAGCCTTGGTAGGACACCTAGCTTCATCTCACCAACTACACTTCAGCCACGATGATATGCCCAACATTGATGCTAATCACAATCGCCCCTTACATATTGAAGTCGTAGTCGCTCGGCATAAAATAAAAAGGGTCTTGGTAGATAATGGCTCTGCCCTCAACTTGTGCACTTTAAAATTCATAAAGCAGGTAGGGTATACCCAAGCAGACCTAAGCAACCAGGTTATTACAATCAAGGCTTATGACAATGCAGAAAGAAATTCAGAGGGGATCATCAATCTTCCTGTCCAAGTAGGACCGATAGTTCAGTACATCACCTGCCATGTCCTTGATCTGGACTTACCATATAATCTCCTCCTCGGCCGTCCATGGCTCCATGCCATGCAAGCCGTGCCTTCCACCTACCATCAGTGCCTCAAATTCCCAGTCAACGGACAAGACGTCACCATCTATGCCGATCCCCAACCGTTCGAATATTGCCGCGCCCTAGAGACATCATTTCCCCATTTGCATTATTGTCCTGGGGTTGAAATGGGGGCATCTTGGCCATCACCCGTTAATCCACCATCCACTGTAATAACCGCTCCATCTTCCACTGAGCCTACATTCACAAAAGTCTAGATCATTGACAAAGGGTGTGGCGAGTATGAAATGCACACTGCTCTCAATATAGAGACCATGCCACCATCGCCACACGAGTATGGTCAACCTTCCCATGCTACCCCAAAAGAGGACAAGACTGTCACCTTCCGTGGCAAAAACATCCCTACTACCACTTTTGTATCCCCAAGTATCAAGACAGATGCGCCCGAAGAAGACATAAGCCAATGGGTTTACTGAGAAGAGCCTCTGCCGGGAACTCCTCTCAAAGAATACTTCCAAGAAAAGTACCCCTGGCTGACAAAGTTCGTGGAAAAGCATAACTATCAAGGCAAAGGCCTAGGAAAGCAAGAACAAGGGCAGTTACAACCCATTGATACATTTTCGCTACCAAGAAATATGGGCATTGGGTATGACAGAAAGCAAAAAGGCCCCGAAACATCATCTAATGCTTCCAATAGTGTAGTTGTGGACAACGGCTTATTGGAAGACATACTCGAGGAGGAATCCATCATACGTGCGTACGATGACATCGATCATGCCGACCTATCTTCCATGTTCGAATGCGTATCTATTTGCACTATTAGCCTATCCCTCCGCCATCCTGAACTCATTGATTGGGACCTACGAACTAGCACACCTATCAGTATGTCTGCGAATACCTATGTTAACCTCATGGGATTGGGGGAGGATGAACACTCCAGTCGCAAAAGTAAGAATGAGAAAAATAACAAACGGTCATCTAGTGAAAACCTCCCTGAGGCACTTCGTGACCTTGAAAAAGTAAAAATAAAGGACGCATCTGATGGCGAAAACCTCGAAGAGGCGCTAGAAGATGGAGATGTTCATCTTCCCCTTATGGGAACTCAGCTATCTGCCAGATCATCTGTTCTGATTGAAGAAACACAAGAGATTAATTTGGGAACTGCTGAAAATCCCAAGGTCACCTATGTAGCCAAGTCACTCTCCGAACAAGAGTTTCCGGTCTTTGCACAGCTACTCCAAGAGGGAATTGTTAACTTTGCTTGGTCATACTCAGACATGCCAGGCTTAGATCCCGCCTTGGTGGTCCATCACCTAGACATCCGCCCGGACGCTAAACCTGTCAAGCAAAAACTCCGTAAGATGCACCCACTTAAATGCATTGTTAGTTAAGAAAGGAATTAGAAGTTCTGGAGGTAGGATTTGCTCCAGGACCAATTGACTACTAGAAGTGGATCTTCCAACATAGTGCAGGTCCACTACAAACCAAATGAGTGACATCGAGGGTTTATGCGGAACCCGAGTTCTCAACAAAGCTGTCCAAAAGATGATTTCCCTCTTCTAATATTGACATGTTGGTTGACCCCAACTTAGCGGGTGAGATGTTGTCCCTTATGGATGGCTTCTCCGGGATGCCGGATCTAATGCTGAAGACCAGGCACAAAGCTGCCTTCCCTTACTTAGGGCACCTTACATTACAATGTTATGCCTTCGGTCTCCAAAAATCGCGGGGACCTTTACATTATCAAAAGAGCTATAGCGGTCATCTTCCGCCTGACCTCATCCATATCATCATGGAAGACTATGTTGATGACCTATTAGGGAAGTCCAGAACACGAGCAGAACATCCGACCATCCTAAAGAAGATATTTGAGAGGTTAGAGCATTATAAGTTAAGGTTGAATCCAAAAAAGTATGTCTTCGGGGTCACGTCAGGGAAATTACTGGGTTTCATAGTCTCCCGCAGAGGTATTGAAGTTGATCCTGCCAAAGTAAAGGCTATTCTGGACATGCCGCCTCCACGCAATCTAAAGCAGTTAAGGAGCCTCCAGGGAAAGATGCAGTCTATCCGTCGGTTCATAGCCCAGCTCGCAGATAAATGTCAGCCGTTTACCCATCTTCTGAAGAAAGATTCCACCTTCCGATGGACCCCACAGTGTCAAATGGGTTTTGATAAAATCAAGGAATACTTAGCTCATCCACCAATTTTGATGCCGCCTATTCCAGGAAAACCCCTCTTGCTTTATATCTCTGCTACCTCAGTCGCACTGGGGGCATTATTGGCTCAACATGATAAGTCATTCAAAGAGAGGGCCATCTACTACATCAGCAAAACACTAGTTGGCTATGAGTTGAATTACTCCCCTATGGAAAAAGCACGCCTCGCACTAGTCTTCAGTACATAGAAGCTTCGCCATTACATGCTTAGTCACCCAGTCAAATTCTATGGTACTAAAATTGATCCTTTGGAAATATCATTATCTAGAACCACTTTGACCGGCCGCATGGCCAAATGGGTCATGCTACTAAGCGAATTTGACATCGAGTATGTAGAGCGCAAAGCTATTAAAGGACAGGTTATTGCTGATCAATTGGCCGAAGCACCACTAGTAGATGCCTACCCGATAGACACCGAATTCCCAGATGAAGGAATCTACACAGTAACACAAGCGCCAACTTGGACGTTATACTTTGATGGCTCATACACTCACAGTGGATCTGGGGCAGGAATTCTATTAGTCACCCCTCAAGGTGACTACATCCCAAAATCATTTAGGATAGCGTTTCCCTGCACCAACAATATGGCAGAATATGAAGCCCTCCTCACCGGCCTTAGAATTGCAAAATAGTGGCACATTACACATTTGAGAGTCTTTGGGGATTCCTTGTTGGTTATCAGACAAGTTAATGATGAGTTCCTCACAAAGGATGACAAACTGCTTCCCTACAAACGCATGGTAGACGACTTCAAGAAATATTTTGCACTCCATACGGTTTGACCAAATCCCACCGGGTGCGGAGATAAAAGCGGCGGAGATCACCGCTGGCCACCTCGGTTCTACGATTGACATGCCCCGAGGATCCCGGTTGTGAGTGTGAGTTTACGAAGTCGAACAAGCATTGAAATCGCATATGATGTCTGGAACCGACATGGTGTCGCGATATGGTAGGTCCAGCCTCCCCGGGTACCAAGACATATATACCTCGACAACGCATACCCCCACTTAAGCTTACGTAGCAACACCGTCAACTTCATTTCATCACTCTTTACCGATGCGTCATTGGCCGATTGACGCTTTATAAATTAGCGGTATGATGGAATCCTCTCCTCGGATGTCCAATGGGGCCGAAGCCCATGCAAACACTATGAGGAATTTTTTGTGGCGGTTATTATTAATGGGGCACATTCAAATGTTATGGCTGCGGCCAAGGGGGATTCTACAGACTTTGGATATTATTGGCCCTCACGTTTGGAACTATGATGCTTGTGAGTTTATAAAAGTGTCTTAGATTACCAACAGCACAGTTTAATGCATGCTCCAGTAGCGGGATCTTAGGCCCTCACGGCACCATGGCGTTTTCTCCAATGGGGTTTTGACTTGATTGGCAAGATTCACCCACCATCATCACGAGAAAGCTGACCATACATTCATCATCACCGCAACTGAGTATTTCACTAAGTGGGTAGAGGCAATGCCCCTCTCACAGATCACCGGCATTCAGATCTCCAAATTCATCCTTTACCATATTCTCTGTAGATATGGTATCCCATCCACCATCATTTCCGACAATGGGAAACCATTCAAGAACCAAGCCATGAAACATCTATGCGAAACCTTCCATATTCAGCACCGTTGGTCAACACCATATTACCCCCAGGGTAAAGGGCAGGCTGAAGCGACCAACAAAACCCTCATCTGTATTCTCAAAAAGGTTGTCAATAACACTGGCCGAGATTGGCATCTCCACATTCATCCTGCCCTTTGAGCATATCACACATCCATCCGCACCCCCACAGGCGCCACCCCCTACTCTTTGGTGTTTGGTGCTGAAGCCGTCTTGCCAATCGAGGTCAAACTTCCATCATTGAGAATCTCTCTTAAGAACCTTATCAGCGAAGAGGATGCTCGTGTTGCGCGGCTTGCACAGCTAGAGTTACTGGACGAACGCCGAATAAAGGCCTACGATCATCTGCAAGCATATCAGAATCATCTCAAGCGTAGTTACAACAAGAAGGTTCATCCTCGCCAATTCTAGGTAGGCGAGCTTGTCCTTAAAGAGAACCAACGTACTCAGCAAGACCGAGACAAGAAAGGAAAATTTGAGGCCAACTGGTTGGGGCCCTATATCATAGCTGCTAAGTATGGATCTGGGGCATACAGGTTGACTACTCTTGAAGGAGACCCCCTGGACGAGCCTATCAATGTCATGCATTTGAAAAAATTCTACGCCTAAGTCTGCTCGGTTACCCCACCTAGTCAAAAAATCAAAAAAAACAAAGAGTCAAAAATAGTCAAGAGAAATAAATTCGTCCTATGGTGAAAACCACCCCTTGGTGGCGCCTTGGATAAGTATGGATGGTGAAAACTTGGTAACAGGCATCATCCATAGAGGGTTTAATCATTATCTACCTGACATCCTAGTTATTTTATGCCTTCATCCGCACCATTGTCCTTACCCATCTCATCCTAGGCTGCTTGGTAAATATTGAATTGAGCATTGGATGACCCGTCTAGCCTATCCCCCATTCCTGAGCTTTTCAATATCCCACTCTGAGCTTATGTCATTCGCATTTGTGTCATTAGGTAGGGTCATCCATCACGTCAGTCCTCACCTAGGTCCCATCCCGTGATGTTTGCCAGTCGAACTACATTGTCCCTGCGCTATTACGTAGGCAAGGTTGATCATTTGATTCACCCCCGGGGCATTTGTCCATCATCATCGATCACCATTGGTCTTCTTTCCGCTTTATCCATGGTCTTTTCTGGAACTACGAGGGCTCTACGCTTTCACGTAGGCAAGGCTAATCTATGATCGGCCCCCGAGCCCCTAGGTCTGTAGGTTATGTTGGTCTTTTGAGCTTCGCTATCAAGTTATGCCCACACCTAACTGGTCCTTAACAAACGAAATTCCCTTGTGTTACAAGATCTTGTCCCTCGGCAACATCCCACGTCAACTGGGTCATCTTATGTCGCATCCATCTTTGGTCTCAACAGGATGAGTCCTTCCTAGCAGACCTCACCAATCCCATCCACCACCTTGATCCTATGGAAAAGGACCTGCTGTCTTGATTATGATCTCTTGATGTTTTCGAATTTTGTCTATCATTTTAGGTTCCTTCCCATCACTTATCGAGGTCACCTTGGTCCACCATACCATGGCGTGCTTTGACCTGTTGAAATGGGGGCATACCTTGATCTTTTGTTTTTTCTGCTGTCTTCTCGAGTTATCCCTCGTAGGATCCACCAAGATCTCTAGGATCTTGTGTTACGCTGGGATAACTTTGTGTGTTTGTGGTTATTACAGCACTGGGCCCGACCGAGGTCATCGTGACCTCGGGGTGCTGCGATAACCTTATTGTTTGCTGTGTTTGTTTCATGCGTCAAGTACTTACTTGCCTTGGTCTTCTATATCAAGGTGCTTAGTACCGTACGCTATAATAAAAATCAATGCTCCAAAGATGGCACGATCTCATTTTCACTGCATTTCCACCACTTTGCATGCACCCTTCATTTCCATCATAACCACCACTTATGATGTCGATTGTGCAAGTACTCTCGTTCTTCGTTCCTCGTGTCGGTCCTCTTCCTCTCAGGGTATTAATGGTTGTTTTTGGAAAATGCAATCTTCCATCCGCCTATCGCCTACCCTCATCCTCATAACGGTCGTTATTGACATATCATACATCATAAATCATATAAACATGCATAAATCGTCCATCCACATGTGCATCCATAAATTATACATCATAAATCATATAAACATGCATAAATCATCCATCCACATGTGCATCCATAAATCATACATCATAAATCATATAAACATGCATAAATCGTCCATCCACATGTGCATCCATAAATCATACATCATAAATCATATAAACATGCATAAATCGTCCATCCACATGTGCATCCATAAATCATACATCATAAATCATATAAACATGCATAAACCGCCCATCCACATGTGCATCATAAATCATATAGACATGCATAAATCATCCATCCATCAAAAATCATATAAACATGTGCATCCATACATCATAAATCATAAACACGTTTGCATCAATCATCAATCATCCATCCATAAAAACATAAAGCATAAAACATAAGTCATCCGTATAAACATGTGTATATATATAGGCATGCAGAATCACATCAGGGATCATCTCATATAGCTGCATAAAGGAAACATCCTGCATGATGTCAATAAAGGCCATCATATCATCAAAATAATAAAATGTCATAATATAATACATCTCCATCATATATTGTATCATAAGGTACAAGATCCAGAGATATGGATCACCTCTGCCCTCTGGCCACATGTACACACCATCCATCCTGTATCTGCCAAAAATAACCAATGTCCTACATCTGCCTACTCTACTGTGAGCTGCCCACATCTGACCTCTGC